>JAADXE010000375.1:0-27443 GCA_023337545.1 Pythium coloratum
CACAGGATCACCCGAGCACGCGCTGCTTCCACCACCCCTGACGGACCCGGAGGCAGAGGGGCAGCAGACACAGCGCGAGCTCACTCGACTCCACGCCTGTGGATGACCGCGACCTGGAGGCAGAAGAGTGGTCGAACCAGTGGAACACGGTATCGCTGAGGACTTGTTGTAGTGGGACCGCAAAATGTGGAATGGATAGGGAAGCGTTGGCGGCGGCAACCAGCCATGCGCGCATCCAATCGATAATTCGACGCGAAAGTGCATACTTTTCAGAATCGTCAGGATTGATGCGTCTAACGTCGAGAAACGCCTTTGATGGCTTCAATAAATCAATCAGTTTGTCGGCATTGGTCTGCAAGGGATGTGAATCCAAACAAGTCCAGAGACCAAGTCTGGGTTTGATGGCTTTAAATCTATCAGTTATCATGGAGAATCGGATCAAGCCCAAATAAGACTCACCGCACTACCAGCCGATTCTATGACCTCTCAACGTGATCTGGTTAAAACTTTAGCTTTGACCGGTTATGTGAACTGACCTCATTTTGACCTGGTAAGTATCCTTCCAGTGTGTTTTGGGGGCCGTACAATTATCATGTCGGGCATCTCCTGCTTCAGCTGACAACTCGACAACGGCATCAAGCCAAACAGGCATCGATGGCACCCAAAATGGAGAGAAGGTGCAGTACCTCGAAGCATGGTCGTACAAGCAGGACACGCTGTCCATCTCGCTTCGCGCCATTGCCGGTCACTTGAACGTGGTTATCCTGCGTGCCTTTTGTATCGTGAACGATGCCAGTCAGCTGAACTTGTACTTCTTCCCGCGTTCACAATGCTCGATAGTCTCATCCAAGCAATCGAAACTTGCCTGTTCTCGGACACGACGCTCGAGGCGCAGCCGTTTTCATTCACAACATGGAGCAACTGGGTCGATCGCCTTCACCATCGAGTCTACCTCGCGTTTGGTCGGAATCCAGAAATGCGATCACATGACTTGTACTACGTGTCGGCGCGAAGCGGATCGACCAACAGGAGACAGATCGATCCTCTGCATTTTTGTGGAGACCGAAAGAATCGCCACGGTCAGCTGCAGTCGTTCGAGACTCACACCAGGCCAATCTTCTGCGACGATCCGATCACGTGGAGATGCGCTCATCCATCAAATGTTAACGAGACCGCGGTGTCTTTGGAGAAACACGTCGCAATCCGTCATGGCGACTTGCAACGACGTTACCCGGACGTCGATATGGACATCACCATGATTTTCTCCACGCTAAAGGAGAAGTCGCAGATCCACGGTCATATACTACCAAGCATCAACTTCGTCACTGATGCACTCGAGGTCACAACTCTCATTCGAGGTCGGCAATGCCACGTCAACGATGGATGCCGAACCGTCTTCATCGATGACTACCGATACGAGCGCGCCATGATCGAAAGTGACGAGGACGAATGGGCCTTCTACGTAGTGATTTTGCGGTGGTCGTCGCAAGCATACGTGTGGATCCGCTTCGGTTGCCTGTTCGTGGGCTGCTACTTTGCAAGGGAGGAAGCACCCGGTGGTGACAGTGGCCCCGTACGATCCAAGTTGATCCAAACGATCTCGATTCTTTTGAAGATCCCTGGACATGTGATCGTTTACGGCAGCTGAATACCGCTGGTCGGGTATTCGCTCGCCCATTTCTTCGATTCGAGTCTTGGCCAGACGGTCGGCGAGTATGCGTGGTCATCGGTGGGCGGATTCTACCTACGCCTTCCATCCAGTCGAATACGTGATCACGGCTTCTATCCAGATGCGAAATATTTGGATGATCGCGCTGACGTGGAAGATAAGCTCGAGTGGATGTGTGGCCCTAAGGAAATCCCGACCGATGTCCAGATCCTACGGTCACGAGGGTATCCTCTGCCGCAGAGGTGGGTGGTTCGGCTTCATCTCCTGGCTCACAACGTTCGGCTTGATGCGAGCACTTCGCTTCCGAGACACGAATGTTGTGCATTTCATCGAACTCGCCATACCCCGACGTCAGTAGTCCACGTCGAGAGGAACTTCAGCGACTACGGCATCCAGTTCGACGCCAACTGTGCCTTCGCAGCGTTTGCCTTGGTCTTCAGCATCGGGTGGCTCTTCCAAAAGCTTGTGCTGCTGGCTACTGGCCACGAGACCAGCGTCTTCTTCGGTCGGTCGTTCTACACGCCGTATAGTGCTGGCTCACTCTGACCGCTGTCGCAACTCAACACGTTCTGGCTTGTGCGATTCCGTGGTGACAGCAACAATGACGCAAACACCACGTTCGCTCGGTTGACAGCCAGAGGCAAGTGCGAGCATCGTCCTTCGTCAGCTTCCGTCTTGCCGGCGACACATTCACCATTCCTAACGATGAGGACGTGTCGAGTGTGTGGCTTCGAAGCCTCTATGATCCACTGGCGAGCGACACAAGGATGTCATCGCCACGAGCCGTATCCTCGATATCCACCGCCGTACGAAGGCACTGTGGTCCATGGTGCGTCTCATGAACATCGCTAATATGACCGAGCCGGTCGCGTTATTCCGCTTGTACGTGACTGGAAGACTGCTGTACGTGTACCGCATCATCAGCGGAGACCAACCACCGTACTCGATCTTACTGCCGATGCTCATGGAGTCTTGTGACGAGATCGACACAACGCAGAAGACAATGCAGTGGACAACGACGTCGGGATACATGGGCAGACTGTGCTGTGGTCTTTGAGCTGCAGCAGATCGTGGACTCGCGTGACATCCCGTGGCATGTCCTGGTCAACTGTGGATGAAGGATCACTGGGTCGCATTTTACGGTAAATATTTACCGTAACATTGGACTTTGGTTCACTGACTAACCGTTCTTAACTGACTTGGTAGAATACCGTAATGCATTTTGTCTTACCGTAAGTGAGGGGCATGGCAACACATCTGCTGACGTCAACCGCCTAATGGTGGTATTTAATTGACTGAAATTCGTTTTGGTCATATATTCAGCCAATGGTTGGAGTGTATTCAGGTGGTTACGGGGGTTACGTCAGCAGGTACACCCACCCCCTGGCCCGGATGTGAGGAGCTCCAAGCACCAACGGCCATTGCTGAGTCAGAGGCTCATGATGAAGATGAAGATGGCGACGCGAGCGACGGCGTGGCGCATGAACCGCCTGGCGCTGAACACGCAGCAGTGTATGGGCTTCTCCATGAAGCACCAGGTCGCGCAGTACGACCTCGTGGTCGTGGGCAGCGGCCCGTCGGCCACGCAGTGTGCCGTTGAGTCGGCGCGTCAGGGCAAGCGCGTGGCCGTCGTGGACAAGAAGAGCTCGGTCGGTGGCGTGTGCGTGCACACGGGTACGATCCCGTCCAAGACGTTCCGTGAGGCTGTTCTCCACCTGTCTGGCTACCGCCACCACGGCTTTTACGGCAAGAGCTACTCGCAGAAGACGGTGACCATCGACGACATTCTGTACCGCGTCAAGCGCGTCGTGGACTCGGAGGTGGACGTGATCAAGGCCCAGCTCAAGGCTGCGCGCGTGGACTACATCCCTGGCTTTGCGCGCTTCGAGAGCGAGCACGAGATCTCGATCGTGCGTGACGCAAATGACCTGGCGGCCAGTGGCGACGAGTTTGGTGCCGCTGTCTCGCGCCTGCAGGCTGACAAGTTCCTGATCGCGTGTGGTACGCGGCCAGCGCACACGCCACTGGTTCCGATCGACGGCAAGCGTATCTTCGACAGCGATCAGATCCTGAGCGGCGACATCCGTGAGCTGCCGCGCTCGCTGATCGTTGTCGGCGCTGGCGTCATCGGCATGGAGTACGCGTCCATGCTCAACGTCGTGCCTGGTCACAGCGTCACGGTCATCGACGGCCGTGCTGATGTAAGTGGAGGCTTCATGGTGTTGTTTGGTATGGACGCATTGCTTATCGATTGATGTGATTATGTAGATTCTGTCGTTCTGTGACGATGAGATCGTGAGCATGCTCAAGCACGAGATGCGTGTCAAGGGCGCACGTTTCCTGCTGGGTGAGACGATCGAGAAGGTGGAGAAGACGGCCCACGGCGTCAAGGTGTATTTGACCAGCGGCAAGGTGACGTCTGCCGATGCGCTACTGTACACTGTGGGTCGCCAGGCCGCCACGGACGGACTGAACCTCGAAGGCGTCGGATTGTCGCGTAACAAGCGCGGCCTGCTGACTGTGAACGAGTCGTACCAGACTGACAAGTCCCATATTTATGCGGCGGGCGACTGCATCGGTGCGCCGTCGCTGGCGTCCACGAGCATGGAGCAGGGCCGCCTGGCGGCGTGCCACATGTGGGGAGGCGACTGCATCCAGACGAGCCAGCTCGAGAACGGCAACTACCCGTACGGCATCTACACGATCCCGGAGATCTCGATGGTGGGCAAGACCGAGCAACAGCTCACTGCGGACAAGGTCAACTACGAGATCGGCATCGCCAAGTACTCGGAGCTGGCCAAGGGTCAGATGGGCGGCGGCTCGGCCGGTGGCATGCTCAAGATCCTGTTCGACCCAGAGACGCTCAAGGTCCATGGCGTGCACGCTATTGGCGAGGGAGCCACCGAGATCATCCACATTGGTCAGGTCGCCATCGCCATGGGCTGCTCGCTCACGTACTTCCGCGACGCCGTGTTCAACTACCCGACGCTCGCCGAGGCCTACCGTGTGGCCGCACTAAACGGACTCGGACGCCTCAGCCGAGACCAGCAACTCGACGAATAGAAGAAGGGTTTGTTTTGGATCCCGAGGTAAACAGGTTGAGCTCCCTTTTAGAGCTACGTACATATTCAAACACCAATACAGTTGGGGGTCGATGATCAATACTTTGTTCTCTTGGTCGCATCATGCCGTCACAAACATTACCGTAAATCGTGAAGCGTACCGTATTTACGGTAATTTATGATGGGTGATTTTGAATACGGTACATTAATCGAGAAATACGGTAATAAACTCGTTTGCTCCTCTTCGCGAAAACCAAGAGCTTCGAAAATGAAGGCGTTCGTGACCGTGGGCACGACCAAGTTCGATGCGCTGATCCGTACGCTGGATACGGAGGACTGTATGCGCGAGCTACAGCGCCGCGGCGTCACGCGCGTGCTCATGCAGATCGGCCACGGCGAGCACGAGCCACGCGCGCGCTTCGCGTCGCTCCCAGATCTCCACGTCGAGTTTTACCGCCACAATGCGCAGTACAAGCAGGACGTTTCCGAAGCTGATTTGATCATCAGCCACGCGGGCGCAGGCTCCATTATGGACGCGCTGTCAGCCAAGAAGAAGCTCGTGGTCGTGGTCAACACGCTGCTCATGGACAACCACCAGACGGAGCTGGCCGAAGCCATGGCGGCGCAGAGTTACTGCGTACAGACGACGTGCGACGGACTATTGGAGACGCTGCAGCACGCCGATCTGACCAAGCTGGCGGCGTACCCAGAGCCAGACGAGCACGCGTTCCCGGCGCTCGTGGATCGCGTCGTGTTTGGCAGTCATACCCAGTGAAAAAAACAGTGAGTGAGTGGGATTTACTTGTGGAAATACTACCGTTTGATGAGCTGAGTGCTCACTTACTCGTTTCCGATCAATGGAGTATTGGTGTTTGACTGGTACAGTATGGCAACGCTGAAGCCATCCGTGTTGGGACGTTGCAAGGGCGGAGTCACCAGCTTCCGTTGATCCCATGCTACAAATAGCCGGCAACGTTGACGCCCCAAGGTCAGATTTACGAACCAACGCACACAAACGAAACAAGATCACGAGAGTGCCTTGTAGTGGCGACACCAAGTCCAAGACAATGATGCTGTCACCCATACGCGTGACGCCTCTGCGTCAGGGTCCGTCCACGGGGCTCAGCTCGCGCTTCGAGGACGCGGACGATGTCGAGCACCCGGCGACTGGCCAGCGGTATCGAATACAAGTGCCGCGGTCTGATATTGAGCGGTGTATCCGCTTCTCCATGTGGCGATGCATCGTCACGATCATCGGCGTCGCGCTGGTGCTCACGGACATCCCACGGACAGGGCTCTCGCTGTCGCTGGAGAAGATGTACCCGCGTGTGGCTCCAGGCGTGTACTCGTCGTACGGGCCCTACGCGTACCCGACCATCTTCATCAACCGTTCGTCAGCGTCGCAGTACCAGGGGATGCGCAAGAGTAAGCCCATGGCGGCGGCCAATGTCTGGGCCTACAAGTTCGACACGCTGTCGATCTCGCAGCGAGCCATCGCCGAGCATCTCCAAGTCGCAGCGTATCCAGATTGCATCTTGTACCGTGAAGCGTGTCCGTCCACCACCCTGCCTCTGGCTACGACTTTCGGCATGATCGACGAATGGATCTCGGTGATGCAGACGCGTTACTTCTCGGCGACATCCTTGCCGTTTGTGTTCATGACGCGAAGCAATTGGCTCGATCGGCTCCACCACATTCTGGTCAAGGTCGCGTGGCGACGCCAAGATGCACGGGTCCACACAGTGCGTTTCTTCTCGTCGGAGATGACCAACTCGACGAAAACGCCGTGGCGGCTGTGTGCGTCGCCTTTTTCCACTTCTCGAAATCGACGCGTCCACCGTGACTACCTCTGTGACTTCCCCGTCAAATGGCGGTTTGCGCACCCGTTGCCGTTGAAAACTACTTCAAAACCGACGAAAGTGTCGATCCCGACGCACATCGAGCTTCGTCTTCGTGCTTTGCAACGCCAGTACCCGTATTTGAGTATCGACCTAACGGTGATCACGACGCGAAGTACGCTCACGAGCGAGCCCGTCCGCACCAGCCTTCCAATCGTGTTCTACAACACGGAAAACGTCGAGGTTACCACGTGGATCCGTGGCCGGCAGTGTCGCACCTTGGTCGATGGCACCAAGGTCTGTGAGACGATCTTTGTGGACGACTATCGCTACGAAGGAGCCACGCTCAACACGAACGTCGAGGACTGGAGGACGGTGTCGGGAGTATTGCGTGCCGTTGCCCAGGGGTACATTTGGCTCCGTGTGGGCTTCCTGTGCGTCGGCGCCTTTCTAGCACGGAGCAGCGAGCCAAAGTATCGACGGCACTCGATTTTGCGGCGCGTCTTCGCGACACTGGCCACGATTAGCCGCATCCCGAGCCATACGATTGTCTACGGATCCTGGCTGCCGATCTGCTGCTACTCGCTGGCGCATGTGATCGACTCGGGCCTTACTCATCTTATCAGCAACAACGTGTGGAGCGCGATCGACGGGCTCTTTACGTTTCAGTTCGTCGCGTACATCAGTTCGGCGACGGTGCAAATGCGGAACGTGTGGATGTTGGCGTTTGTGTGGAAGCTCGTGATGATGTTCTACACGTACTCACACGGCAAGTCACGCGGGGATGACTGGCTGCCAATCAATGGTGTGCTCGCCGTCCGTGGTATCTTCGTCAGCTTCGTCTCGTTGCTCACCGTGTTCTCGTTCCTACGAGCTCTGCGGTTTCGAGACACAAACATTATCTCCTTCGTCACGTTTCCTCGCCATGTGCCGTTCAATGGCTTGCGCTTCACGCCTCAATACAGCAATGTCGCCGACTTTGGATACCGTCTCGATGTGAAAACGTGCGTGATCGCGACGTTACTACTCGGGTCGTTCGTGCAAGTCCTCCAACTCATCGTGTCTCGCATTACGAACCGACGTACTCGCTACATCTTCTGCCGATCGTTCTACGTTCCGCTCAGTACCGGCAAGCTCTGGTCGCCCGCGAAGCTCAACATGTTCTGGAGTCTCCGCTTGAAGAAGACGAGTGATCGGACGGTGTCTGGGTCAGCGTTTTCCCGTGGTCGCATATCGTCCATCCAAGGTTTGAAGGCCTTGTCCGCGCTTGCCCTGGAGCAAACAGTGCTGCCACTGACTCCAAGCCCTCACATCCAGTGTAGCGTGTGCAATCGTCCGCTGTCGCTCGTACACTGGCGTAGTGTTCAGGGCTGCGTTCGCCATGATCATCTTTTCCGAGTCGCGTCTCGTCAGAAGGAAACGTGGTCCATGGTGAGGCTCATCAACCTCACGATGCTCTCGGATCCGATTGTCTTGGTCGAAATGTACGTTTTCGGTCAAGATCTGCAGCTTTGTCGGATCGAAGACAAGACTGCGTCTCTGCATCAACGACGGGACCGGGCCCAGCAACCTGTCATCTTGGTGCCAACGTTCAGACCTGAGACGAGTCGCCTCCAGCTCGTCGCATCTATCAACTCACGAGCTGTCCCGTGGAATCTACTCGTGAACTGCGGATAAAAAGCGAGTATGACGACATGGTCGAGATTCGCGTCACATCCCATGTTCGGAAGCTGGGCTCGCACGGTGCAAAAATAGCACGGTCAGGTCGCCCCGTTTGAGTATCACCGCGACATTCGTCAAAGCACACGCCACGCACTTGGCTCCATTCGCTATGGCGTCCTCGCACAGCGACAGCGGCTCGGCGGCGTATCCTATCCATGACGCACAAACAGGTCGCGTCCTGATGGTTCAGCCTCAGCCGTCTGGCATTGAGTCGTGTATCTCGCTGTCTGTCGCGCGTTGTATCTACTCGATCATCGGCATCCTCCTCGCACTCACCGATATCCCGCGCACTGGTCTCGCTGTCAATCTGTCGTCATTCTTTGCTGCTGTGGCCCCTGGTACGGTGATGTACTACGGCCCGTACGCGTATCCACTCGTCCACCTGAATCGAACGAATCGCAACACCAGTACGGCCACTGAAGACGGTACAATACAAGGATTTGCAGGCGACAATCCTGTCGATTCCGTCGACGTATGGGGGTATAAATTTGACACGCTGTCGATTCCTACTCGCGCACTCGCTGAACACCTCAAGGTCTCGTCGTATCCTCGGTGTCTTCTCTATGAGAGGCAATGTGATAGCGTCGGTATGATGCCTCACGTGCCGTTCACGATCCTGAACGACTTGATGGCAGCGATTCAGCTTCGATACTTCAACGACGTATCAACACGACGGATCCCGCTCGTTTTCGAGACAATTAGCGACTGGTCTGATCGATTACATCACGTAGTATTCGGCAAACTCGGCTATCGACTCGACCATCGTATCCACAGTGTGAGGCATTTCACAAGCAATGGGTCTCTGAATCAAGGCGCAATGGCGGGTGTCGATATTTGTCAATTTCGCAGCGAGAGTGGTCGCCATCGTCCGATGGTGTGTGTTCTACCTGTGAAGTGGATGAGTGATCACCCGACACTTCAAACCACAGTGCCCGTCCCAATACAAGAGAGCATACGGCTTCGATTTGCGTCGCTTCAACATCGATATCCTGACGCCGTGCTGGAAATGATGGTGATCACTACCAGAAGCGCGATTCAAAGTCGAACCGATTCCTATTTGCCGGTTGTCCATTACTACAGCGAGAATCTGGAGGTCACGACGTTGATCCGTGGTCTCCGATGTCCACCTGGAGAACCGTGCCACGTCGAGTTCATCGACGACTACCGATACGAGCGAGCCACAGTGGAGACGTCGTCCCACGAGTTAAAGTACATCACTGGCTCGCTGCGAGCTGTATCCCAGGCGTATATCTGGCTGCGTGGGCTACTGTTGGTCTCCGTCTGCTGTCAATCCAGGCTTGCAGAGTCCTCTGTACGATCTTCTTCGCCAATCAGGAAGGCTGCGCTCTTGGTGCTTACGTTGCTTCGGATATCAAGCCACACGATCATCTACAGCAGTTGGCTTCCCGTCGTCGGGTACTCGCTCGCCCACTACATGGACTGCGGCCTCGTGCATCTTGTCACCGACAGTTACTGGGCGTCTACAAACGGCTTCGTGGATTTCGACTTCATCAACTTCTTCCTCGTCGCCAGTATCCAAATGCGCAATGCATGGCTCATCTCGTTGGTCTGGAAGACTGTCTTTCTCATCATTTCACGGATCTTCACGAATCGACATCGAGCATGGCGGCCACAAGACGGAGTGTTCGCGTTTCGTGGTGTCTTCGTCGGCTTGGTATCGAGCCTCACGACGTTGTCGTTCATGCCGCGTCCGCGATTCCGCAACACGAAGGTGAACGCGTTCATCGAAATCCCACGCTACTTCGGGCCGACAAAACTTCTCTTCCCTCTGTACTCGAAAACGAGGCCCGACTTCGGTCCATCCTTGGATACGAAGACGATTCTTGCCTCAGCTATCGTGGTCTTTGGGGCATCGTTCCTCCTCCAGGTACTGCTTCGTTTTGTTCGCAAGTCGTCCACGAGATTCTTCGCCTGCCACAACTACTACGTGCCGTTCACCGCGGGTAAGCTCTTCTCCGCGTCAGCGCTGAACGTGTTCTGGCACATTCGGTTGGTCTCCAAATCGTGCAGCACGAGCTTGATCCTGTCTCCACGCCCGCGTGCAATCGCCCCACTTTTCAATGTCCTTTCTTCGAAGACTCTGGCGGCGGTGGTGCCCGTTCAACTGAAAACCCACTCACGTCACTGCGACGTCTGCGACTTCGTGCCGGCACCGCTCTTCTGGCAGGCGACTCAAGGCTGCATTCGTCACGAGCGTATCTACTCGCTTGGATCTCGCTCGGTCGAAACGCAGTCCATGATTCGATTGGTCAACATTGGAATGCTGTCTGACCCGATCGTGTTCCTTCGGCTTCGACTTTTAGGCTGCCGGCTTGTGCTCCATCGAGTCCCTCGCTGCCGCCCAAGTTCGCGTCGAAACGAAGCAGCACAAGACAGCGACGATCTCGTGTGTGTTGACCACGCAGACACGGCATGTGAGTACTCGTATGTTCTTACACCGGCCTTTCTCAATGAAGCGACTCGCACTGGGTGGCAATTTATCTCGACCGTGAACTCGAGAGATGTTCCGTGGGGACTGCTTGTCGACTGCGGCTAATCTTCACAATTCAAATCGATGGCCGGCTCGTCACGATTCCTCATGACGTGAGACTTCTTCTTCACCTTGTTTGTCGAAGCCAACGAGGATCCGCTATTACCAAAGTCTGTGAGCCGTCGGTAACGTCAGCCACACAGAATTAGCCCGGTGGTTCGCGGCGAATTAAGTTGCTTGAGCTCCTCTTCTAAGAAGGCTTTGGCTCTCGTCAGGCTTGGACAACCGTAAAAATAGTGTTCCAACTGCACGAGGCCCACAGCTTTTTCTCGTCATAAGAGTTGAATGCCGCGGCGGCCAAAGCATTGCTTTGACGACCAAACGACTTTCAAAATGGCCACTGTAGTAGTCGTGAAGGCAACCTGACTGCGTCTCCACTTCGCGACTCACGAGACCGCGTCTTCTTCGTTCGACCTCAGCCTTCCAATATCGATGCGTGCGTCTCATTCTCCGCCATCCGCTGTATCTGCTCGGTCATCGGGATCCTCCTCGTGCTCACCGACATCCCGCGCACGGGTCTTGCTGTCAATCTCCCGTCATTCTTCGCCACTGTGGCTCCTGGCATGGTGATGTACTACGGCCCGTACGCGTATCCAGTGGTCCACCTGAATCATACAAACACGACCACAGAGCACGACGTCTTCCAAGCATTTGCAGGCGATGATCGTGTGGACACACTTGACGTGTGGCCGTTCAAATTCGACTCGCTGTCGATTCCTACTCGTGCGCTCGCCGAACACCTCAACGTCACAACGTATCCTCGATGTCTCTTGTACGACGAAGGCTGCAACCCGTCAACGATGACACCCAGCTGACCTTCTCGATCCTGAACGACTTGATGGCCGCCGTTCAACGAAGATACTTCAACGACACAGCAAGTCGAAGCATCCCGGTTGTGTTCGAGACAATTAGCTACTGGGCAGACCGCTTGCATCACGTCATGTTCGGCAGAATGTCGTATCGACGTGACCGCCGCATTCACAGTGTTCGGCACTTTGCAACAGAACGATCGTTGAACAACGGAGCGCGGCTTGGGGTTGATATTTGCCATACTCGACGCAGAAGCGACCGGCATCGTCCCATGATCTGCAGTGTCCCAGTGAAATGGATGAGCGACCACCCAACGCTCGGCGCTGGGACCCAGATCCCGATTAACGAGAGTATCCAACGTCGATTTTCGATGCTTCAGCAGCAATATCCCGACGCGCTGCTAAAAATGCTGCTCATCACGACCCACATTACGCTTGCGAGCCACTCGATCACCTCGTTGCCGACTGTGTACTACCTCAGCGATGATGTCGAAGTCACAACGTTGATTCGCGGACGACGGTGTGCGCTTGGCGAGTCCTGTCGAGTCGAATTTATCGATGACTACATGTACGAGCGAGCGACCGTCGAGACTTCGTCCGATGAATACAAGGCAATCACTGGATCCTTGCGCCTGATTTCCCAAACGTATATCTGGATGCGCGTGTTCCTCCTCGTCTCGATCTGCTCGCAGGCAACACTTGTAGAGCCTTCCGTGCGATCAGCTTCCATAGCGAAGAAGGCTGCAGTCGTAGCTCGCACGTTACTTCGCATCCCGAGCCAAGTGATCATCTACAGCAGCTGGCTCCCGATACTCCTGTACTCAACGGCTCATTTCCTCGACTGTGGACTCGTGCATTTCATCACCGACAACTTCTGGGCATCCATGGACGGCTTCTTCTCGTTCGACTTGATTCGATTCATCGTCATCGCCAGCGTCCAAATGCGAAATATCTGGCTCATCGGCCCTTCTGTGGAAGCTCGTAGTCACGCTTCACTCGGCCTTTGTCACGAACCGCAATCGAGTGTGGGTGTCCACCGTACGGCGTCTTCGCCTTTCGAAGTGTCTTCGTTGGGACGATCTCGAGTCTCACCACGTTGTCGTTCATGCGTGCGCTTCGGTTTCGGAACACGAAGGTACTCGACTTTATCGAAGTACCGCGTCACGCTGGCTTGACCAAACTGCTATTTCCGCCTCACTCGAGCAGCCTGTCCGCCCATCCTGGACATCAAAACAGTCGCTGCTGCGACAGGTCTCGTCCTTGGGATCTCGTTTGGGCTGCAAAGTATTCTTCGCACCGTTTACAAAACGCCATCGAGGTTCTTCGCATGCAAAACTTTTTCTACGTGCCCACGTCCACCGGCAGTTTGTTCTCCCCATCGGCTCTCAACGTGTTCTGGTACATGCGGCTGATACCACAAGCTAGTAGCACGATGACTATTCCCCGATCGAGCACAGCAATAGGGCGACTGCGGTTCATGTCGTCCAAGCTTCTCAGCGCCGTGATGCCATTGCAGCTACACCGGCGATCGCTTCATTGCAGAGTCTGCAGATTTGTACCAGGGATATTGCAGTGGTAGCCAACGCAGGGATGTATACGCCACGAGAAGATCTTCTCAGTTGGATCTCGGTCCGTCGAGATGCAGTCAATGGTTCGGCTTGTGAACATCGGAATGCTTTCGGATCCCATCGCGTTCTTCCGTCTTCGAGCTCGTGGCCGACCACTGTACCTTCACCGAATCGGGCAACACACTCTTCTCTCGACGGCAGTCCGTGGAGAACGGAGGAGCCGATACCCCGTCCAAGGACTCGTATGCTCTCACGCCGTCGATTCAAGTTCTGAACGGCCTCGAGCTTGTAGGAATCGTTGACTCCAGAGGCGTACCATGGACGTTGCTTGTCGACTGCAGCTAATTAAATGAACGACGGCGCTCAGGTCGGCGAACAGCACCGTGACGTCGAACGTAGCAGACTGAGACTTAACCATAAAAATAGACGAGACATCACCCGACATCTCAAATTGTCGCCTCAGCACGTTGATGCTGTCCTTGGAATCGTGCCTCGCACTGAGCACTGCCACGTTCATAGTTGACGACGAATCATCAGCAGACGATCACACAGCATTGGCCCCATGCATGGCTGATGGCAGCTCTTCACAGCGCAGACAACGCGACGGCATGCTTGATCTCCGACAAACACACAGGCCGCGTCTTCGCGGTTCGTCCCCAGCCGTCCGATATCGACTACTGTGCTCCTCTCTCGTTGATTCGCTGTCTGCTGTCCATCGGCAGTATCCTTCTCGTGCTCACCGACATACCACGGACGGGCCTCGTGATCAACTTGTTTGATCACATGCCGAAACTGGCCCCGGGGATAGCAATGTACTACGGACCGTACGCGTACCCAGTCGTGCACTTGAATTGGACGAGTTGCTCGCAGCTGAGCGATGCTTGTGATGATTCGGATGTGTCCGCATACTCTGGTGATGACAAGATCGACTCTGTTGACCTGTGGTCGTACAAATTCGACTCGCTCTCGATTCCGACGCGCGCGCTGGCTGAGCAACTCAACGTGTCATCGTATCCTCGGTGTCTTTTCTACGAGAAGTCGTGTGAGTCATCGACACTGACACCAAGCACCACGTTCTCGATGATGTCCGACTTGATCGCGGCGATTGAGCGGCGGTACTTCGCGGAAGCGTCCGTGCTCCATATCCCCCTCGTCTTCGAAACCATCAACAAATGGGCAGACCGATTACACCACAAGATAATTGGCAGAGCTGGATACCGCGTCGACCGTCGTATCCACAGCGTTCACTATTTCACGACTCATACATCGCTGAATGCTGGAGAGAAACTGGGGATTGCAGTTTGCCAGGCTCGTAGTGCGATTGACAGAGATCGTCCGATGGTATGCAGCCTTACGAACCGATGGTGGAGTGATCACCCGACGCTTGGAGCAGAAATGCAGGTTCCGATCGAGGAGAGTATTCACCTTCGTTTCATGGTGCTTCAGCAGAAATATCCGGATACTCGTCTTGAAATGGTGATGATCACGACACGAGCTCCCATCCACAGCCGTCGCGTCTCGTTCTTGCCGGCTGTGTACTACTTGAGCGATAACATCGAAGTCACGACACTAATTCGAGGAAGCCGTTGCCCTCCAGGAGAGTCTTGTCGAGTTGAATTCGTCGACGACTACCGGTACGAACGGGCGTCAGTCGAGACTTCGTCGGAAGAAATTAAGTTCATCACGGGAACGCTGCGTGCCGTGTCTCAAACGTACGTCTGGTTCCGCGTACTACTGGTGCTGTATATCAGCTACCAGGCGAGACTTTCAGAAAAGCGGCATCGACACAAGCCGCCCACGTACAAACTCGCAGTGGTCCTGCTCACATTCATCCGCGTCCCGAGCCACACCATCATCTACGGCAGCTGGCTCCCGATCATCGCGTACTCGGCAGCACACTTCATGGACTGCGGTCTCGTCCATATAATCAGCGAAAACTTTTGGGCGACTACCAACGGGTTCTTGGACTTCAAGTTGATTGACTTCATCGTCGTCGCGAGCATCCAGATGCGTAATATTTGGCTCATTGCGTTTGTTTGGAAATGCGTCACCACGGGCTCCTCAGCTGTGTTCACGAACCGCAATCGAACATGGAAACCTCAGCACGGCCTCTTCGCGCTTCGTGGTTTGTTCGTCGGTATGATCTCGTTCCTCACGATCTTCTCCTTTTTTCGAGCTCTCCGCTTCCGCAACGCCGAGGTGACGAGCTTCTCCGAGACGCCTCGCCACGCTGGTTTCGCCAATGAGATGTTTCCCCCGCTGTCAAGCAGCGTCTCCGACTTTGGCCACTTTCTCGACGCCAAGGCTGCTGTCATTGCATCGATCCTCGTCTGTAGCGCGACCTTCACACTGCAAAAACTCATAAGCTTCTTCGGCAAGTCGCCCACGAGATTCTTAGCGTGCCACAACCTTTACGTGCCGTTGAGTGCCGGGAAGCTGTACCCGATATCGGCTCTGAATGTCTTCTGGTACATCCAACTGATCCCTCGGCCACCACGGACAGGCGCCGCAGTATCCCCATTGACAGGCTCGGCTTCTGTGTCTCAGCGGCTGCGCTCCATGTCCTCGAAGGTCCTCACTGCCGTGATCCCGATGCAGCTTCTTCAGCCACGACCGCGTCATTGTGATGTGTGCCACTTCATGTCGACGCCACTCCACTGGCGAACCACACAGGGCTGCCCATGCCACGAGACTCTCTACACGCCAGGCGCACGCTCCGTTGAGACCCAGTCCATGGTGCGGCTCGTCAACATCGGCATGATGTCGGACCCCATCGTCTTCCTCCGTCTCCACGTCCTCGGTCGGTCACTGTATCTGTATCAAGTCACACACGAACGACGACCGGCCGACGGCCCTGACACGGCTTCGATAGACCAGACCCAGACCTCGCCAACGACGCGAGACCACACGTACGTGCTGATGCCTGCCGTTATCAGTGAGCTGAGTGTTTCAGACAGTGACAGAGGCGGAGGCGACTGGGAGCTGGTGGCTGAGGTCGACTCGAGACGCGTCCCCTGGACTCTACTGGTCGACTGCGGTTGATTCCTTGGAGAGAAGAACTGGAGTTGGCGATGGGAATGCCTTACCCAGAGTCGTCACTACGAGGTAAACGCCGCTGTCGGCTGACAAGAGCTCGACAGAGAACGTCACGCTGTTCCGCTGGCTGCCGCTTGACGAGGAAACAGTGGAAGCAGATCGCGAACGCGCGCGTCGATTAGAGAAGCCCGAGGGGAAACTCTGGGGGAGATACACGCGTGGAGGATCGACGGCACCAATACAAGAGTGCCTCCGACGCATGCAGACGCCGGGGGCGGTGACGAAGGCTCCATTAGTGGCAGTGAACTCACGTTTCCATCGGTGTTTCCTTACGATTTTCTCCTCATTACGAATTCGTTACAAACTGTCTCGACTGTGTTCTTAACTTATCGGTTTTTAGCGAATCATAATCGACATTGATGGCACGGTGGACTTTCTCAGTGAGTTAGCACAATGGAAATGCCGAGACAAGTTCTCACTCTCCTCTACAGTATTCATGAAGCCATCCGCTTGCAGGCCATGACACGCTCTACGTACCGATGCTGCTGCGCTGCTGATCTCGGGACTGGCGAGTGCTCTCAGTAGTAGCACAGTACCACATCCAGCCACCGGAAATAGACCGCCACCGCATCCTCCAGCCGGCCAGTCGAAGCACCGCAAGCGTAGGGAACGACCGGCGTCCGTGAGGCTGCCTTGTCTCGCTCAGGATGGCGGCCTCTCACAGTGTCAATGACTCACCCGCTTACGAGATCCGTGATCCACACACGGGGCGTGTCTTCGAGATCCATCCTCAGAGGTCCGACATCAATGCGTGTATCTCACTGTCGTTGACGCGCTCACTGTTTTACGTGATCGGCGTTCTTCTCGTGCTCACCGACATCCCGCGCACGGGCCTCGCCGTCGACCTGTCGTCCTACTTTGCCACTGTCGCGCCCGGTGTCGCCATGTACTACGGTCCGTACGCGTATCCGCTCGTCCACCTCACTCGAGCAAGCTCAAATCTCAGTGAAAGCATCGATGACTACGCCGTGGAGGCGTTTGCAGGCGACGATCACCTCGACGGTGTCCCCGTGTGGGCGTACAAGTATGATACGCTGTCAATCCAGACGCGCGCGCTGGCTGAACATCTCAATGTATCGTCGTATCCTCGCTGTCTTCTCTATGAGAGACCTTGCGAAGAACCCATGATGAGTCCGAACGTGGCGTTCACGATCCTCAACGACTTGATGACAGCAATCCAGGGAAGATACTTTGACACCAAAGCAGCGCAGAATACGCCCGCCCGCTTCGAGACAACTAGCTTCTGGTGTGATCGACTGCACCATATCTTCCTGGGAAAACTCGGATACCGACTTGACCACCGGATCCACAGTGTGCGACGATTTGCGACAGAAAAATCACTGACAAACGGAGAGCTCCTCGGGTTTGACATCTGCAACTTGCGCAGCACAAGAGATCGCAATCGTCCCACACTGTGTAGCTTACCCGTTCAATGGCTCAGCGACCATCCGATACTCGGCGCTGCAGTCCAAGTCCCGATCCAAGAGAACATCCGCCTTCGAGTCTCGATGCTGCAACAACGGTACCCGGATTCAATGCTGGAAATGATGCTGATCACGACGAACTGTCCCGTCGAAAGCCTCAAGGTTTCGTTCTTGCCGGCTGTGTACTACAACAGCGAGAACCTGGAGGTGACGACGTTGATCCGCGGACGTAGATGCCCACCTGGAGAGCCTTGCCGCGTGGAGTTCATCGACGACTACAGATACGAGCGAGCAACCATCGAGACGTCGTCCTACGAGTTGAAGTTTATCACTGGTTCGCTTCGTGCGATCTCTCAGTCGTATATCTGGCTGCGCGTGGCTCTACTGGTATGGATCTGTTGCCATGCAAGGTTCGCAGAGCCGTCGATTCGCGCGCTCTCAATAGGGAAGAAAACTGCGGCCGTCGTGCTCACTTTGCTCCGAATACCCAGCCACACGATCGTCTACAGTAGCTGGCTTCCCGTGATCATGTACTCGCTAGCCCACTTCATCGACTGCGGGCTCGTGCATCTCATCACCGATAACTTCTGGGCTTCGACCAACGGCTTCTTCGCGTTCAACTTCGTCAACTTCATCGTCGTCGCGAGCATTCAGATGCGCAATATCTGGTTCATCGCTCTGCTGTGGAAGGTGACTGTTGCTCTCTATTCAGCCTTGATCACAAGCCGACACCGACCGTGGCGTCCTCAGGACGGACTCTTTGCCTTCCGTGCAGTCTTCATCGGTACGATTTCGAGTCTCACGACGTTATCGTTCATGCCGAGTCGGAGGTTTCGAAATACCAAGATCACAGAGTTCATCGAACTACCACGCCACGTTGGCGCCAACAAAATGCTGTTTCCCCCGCGCTCGAGCAGCATGTCCGACTTCGGCCAACTGCAGGACGTGAAGACGGTGTTCTTGGCGTCAGTGTTCGTCTTCGGCGTCTCATTTGCAGTGCAGAAGATGCTTCGTTGTATTCGCAACGGGTCGACAAGGTTTTTCGCGTGCCACAACTACTACGTGCCCTTTACTGCAGGTAAACTCTTCCCGTCATCAGCACTCAACGTCTTCTGGCATATCGGTTTAACACACAAGTCGATGACGATGGCGTTGATCCCGACACCACGCTTCCCCCCAGTCGTATCATTGTTGGCCTTCCTGTCTCCAACGACACTGGCAGCCGTGATGCCCATTCCAAGTGTGCCTCTCTCACGCCACTGCGATGTCTGTAACTTCATCCCTGCACCTCTATACTGGCAAGCGACCCAAGGCTGCACTCGCCACGAACGGATCTTCTCACTCGGAGCACGGTCACTCGAGATCCAGTCGATTCTTCGACTCGTCAACATCGGAATGCTCTCGGACCCGATTGTGTTCCTGCGTGTTCGCGTGCTTGGTTATCCACTGCATCTCCGTTGGATACAACTCAACTCGGCGTGTCCAAGACGGATCCCAGTCGAACATACTACTGAAGTACCATCCGAGATTGGATACATCCTCACCCCTGCGAGGCCAGACAACCCGAACGCGCACGAGTTAGTGACCGTCATCGACTCGAGAGTAGTTCCTTGGACCATGCTCGTAGACTGCGGATAGAAAGCGTTTGAATGAAGAGATTTAATGGAGAGTGGATGATAGAGCATTGATGGATGCCTCTAGGTAGAGAGAGACCGAGGGCTGTAGCAACTCGGAGCTCACGAGATACCGATACCGGTACTCGAACGCAGCGGAAGACGAGTACAGTACATAACTGACCGATACTTCAGATAAACTAGACGTGATGGATAGAAATGACGTTGAAAGACTGCTTCAGACGCAGTCATACTGTACGGGGACTTCGAAGTGTCCATCAAGAAGCTCAAGAAGCGCATGGCGCTTTCGGCATTGTGTTCATCGTAATCGTATCTAACGTTTCTAAACAATTTTCAGCGAATCAAATCGCGTCTGATTGCATCATCGATTCATTTCACCAGGCGAATCGACACGGTCTCCGATGATGAGTCTCATAATGTCTTATCACCGCCGGAAAGGCCGCAACGCCAACGCAAAGAGCTCTTCGTCCATGCAGCCGCATTACCCAATCCTCCATCGACCGCCTAAGCGTCTGCCCCTCCTCTTCTTCTTCTTCTCCTAGTTTGCCATGGCTTCCACTTCCTCCAAGACCCGTCAGCCTGCGGTGTTCGTCCCGCACGGCGGCGGCCCCATGCCCGTGCTGGGCGACCCAGGCCACATGGAGATGGTGCAGTGGCTCAAGGGCTTCCGCAAGAATTTCATCAAGGCCAAGCCCGACGCGATTGTATTGGTAACTGCCCACTGGGAAGCCAAGGTGCCCACGATCTCCAGCGGCGCCAAGCCAGAGCTGCTCTTCGACTACTACGGCTTCCCGCCAGCGGCCTACAAGATCCAGTACCCAGCGCCTGGCAACCCGGACCTGGCCCAGCGTATCAAGGACCTTCTGGGTGAATCCAAGTTGCAGTCGAAGCTCGACGCCACGCGAGGCAATGACCACGGCGTCTTCATCCCACTCAAGCTGATGTTCCCAAGCGCCGACATCCCCGTGGTGCAGATGTCTGTGCTGGATTCGCTGAACCCGGAGGCCCACATCCGCCTGGGCGAGGCGCTGAGCTCGCTGCGTGACGAGAACATTCTGATCGTCGGCTCCGGGCTTTCGTTCCACAGCTTCAAGTACTTCTTCGGCGACACAGCGGACGCCAACCGCGTGAGTGTTCCCTTCCACGAGTATCTGACTGACGCGCTGGTAAACACGACGGACCCGACGCAGCGTCGTGAGAAGCTCAAGCAGTGGGCGGCTGCGCCGTACGCGCGTGAGTGCCACCCGCGCGAAGAACACTTGATGCCGCTGCTCGTGATCGCTGGCGCCGGGCTCCACGACAAGTGCGACGAGATCTTCGACGGCTCGGTCATGAACATCCGCACGTCCGGCTTTCTTTTCGGAGACTCTGACTGATACCGTATCATATATGTAGCTGCCTTTTGTGGGACAAGGTGTTTGACGAGATCGTGAGCTTTCGTGAGCCATTGTGGGTTTCTTGCACAGATACAACGATGGAGAAGGAAGCGATCACCTTGCCTGATGGGCGTCGCGTGCCCGGACGAGCTGGTCGATACGTCGTGCTGCCACCGCCAGATCGGAATGCGATGCAAGAAGGCGATGAAGAGTATTTCCTGCTGGAGTACGCTTCTCCGGACTTGATCGTGCGAGACCGTGCGCTTCCGTCGACCTCCCCCATGGAGTTCCAGAATCTCGTGTACCAGACGTGGCTCTGGCAAAACGCCAACAGACACATTGGCGGTACTGTAGATGGCAGTCGATCTGGCTACGCGTTTGCAGACAGTGACGGCAGCGACACGCAGTTTTGGATCCCGGGCTGCTCATACGTTGACGAGTCGACGTGGGCGAGCCTCGACGCCGACGCGAGGAACATGCTCTACCTGCCGTGTGTGCCTACAATCACGATCGAGCTCGTGACGGACGTAGACACCATGGAAGACTTCCAAGCGAAAGTTGCGAGATGCATCGCAGCAGGCACGCGCGAAGCTGTGGTGGTTGATACGCGAGGTGATCGCGTGTGGATCCACAACAAAGGCGAGACGCCGTACTTTGACTCGCCCCTCGCCACGATCGAGTTTGACTCCTGGCCTGGGTTTCGACTCGACTGCGTGGCTCTTCGGGATGCGGGGCAAAGTATATTCACATGATCAAATCGCTCGCTGGTTAACGTCGCTGCCACGGACTACACATCCAGGAATTGTGTGCTGAAACAAATATATTGCCATCACTGACTACACATGCTTGGGCTGCTTTCCAACCTCATAAGCCAATGTGGATTTGAATGGTCTTGCTATTGGATAACTGGAAGACGCTCAGCCCGGTATCTCGAAGCGCAACACAATCGAGCATGAATCCTGGCCAGGAATCAAACTCGATTTTGTCAAGAGGCGAGTCAAAGTACGGTGTCTCGCCTTGGTTGTGGATCCACAAGCGATCCTCCTGTGTGTCGACCACGACGGCTTTGCGTGTGCCTGCTGCGACGCATCTCACGACTTTCGCTTGCAAGTCCTCCATCGATTCCGCTTCATTCACGAGCTCGATCGTGACTGTGGGCACGCACGGAAGGTAGAGCACATTCCTCGCGTCGGCGTCGAGGCTCGCCCACGTCGATTCTTCCACGAAGGAGCAGCCCGGGATCCAAAACTGCGTGTCGCTGCCGTCGCTGTCTGCAAACGCGTAGCCAGATCGACTGCCACCTACAGTACCGCCAACATGTTGGTTGCCGTTTTCCCAGAGGGAAGCCTGGTACTCGAGCGACTGGAACTCTTTCGCGGACGACGGCGGAAGTGCTCGGTCTCTCGCGATCAGGTACGGAGCTGCGTATTCCAGTAGGAAGAACTATTCGTCGCGATCCTCCATCGCGTTTAGATCAGGTGGTGGCACCACGACGTACCGACCTGCACTCCAGGCACACGACGCCCATCAGGCAAGGTGATCGCTTCCTTCTCCATCGTACTTCGAAGTATGTGGACAAGTAAACCGACAGGCTCTGACTTGGCTCGTCCCAGAAGATGCTGCTCAAGTTGTTGAGTTCACTGGCCGCGAGACACATCATGGCGAGCTGCTTGGACCATCAAACTCCGTAACTGGACCGATTGGCCGATACTCGTTAGTCGGCATTCGGCGTAGCTTCGTGCGTATTTCAGTGGAGTGTTACGGATAAAAATACGCCACCAAGATGTGACGTACGGCACTTACCGAGTGTGTGAGAGAGAGTGCTTCCACACTGCCGAGACGTCTTGAATCATGCCTCATGGCAGGGCGCGCGAGGAGGCAGTGATTCGCGACCGCACCTCGTCGACTAGCTTTGCCGTGAGGATACCATCCTCCGACATCGACGCCTGCATTAGCGAGTCGCTGCTCGTGGCCTTGCTCACGATATTCACAATCTTCCTCGCCGTCACGGACATTCCGTTGACGGGACTCACATTCAGCGCTCGCGACCACAGCACACGAATCTCTCCAGGCGTCGGGATCTACTTCGGGCCATACAACTACCACGTCAGCCATCTTCGTGACGAGACCGATGACATTTTTCCACCGGGAGAGCTCAATATCAGCGGATCCTGTGATGGCGAGGCATTGGAGTCGCTGGAACTGTGGTCGTACAAGCAGGACACGCTGTCCATTGCGCCTCGTGCGATCGCTGCGTACTTGGACGTGGCTGCGTATCCTCCGTGTGTGTTGTATCGTGGCGTTTGTCCGTCACCTTTGTTGCATCTCGCCACTGTCTTCACGATGTTCGACGGTGTCATTGAGTCTGTCCATGACAAGCTCTTCACGAACACGGCATTCGCGGGTCTTCCTTTCCAATATGCGACCGAGAGCTATTGGATCGACCGGCTTCACCACTTCTTCTTGATCACCTTCAGTCTTACGACCGACGTACGATTCCACAGAGTTTATCACTGGCCGTCCAGCGACACGTCCACGTCGATGTTTGATCCACGCCATCTGTGCGGCCAGCAAAAACCCACTGCAGTCTCGACCTCGTCGGAGTCCAAGCCGCTTTTCTGCCACGATCTCGTGCGCTGGACGTGTAGCCATCCGACCAACAGTTCCGACGATCAGTTGCTGCCTGTGTGGGACCACATCGCCGGGCGGTTCGACGATTTGCAGCAACGCTACCCAGGCCTGGAGCTGGACTTCACCATGTTCATCTCCACCATGGACGAGCAATCACAGAGCAACGCACGCGGGTTGCCAAGTGTGACGCTCATCACAAATGAAGTCGAGATCACGACGCTGATACGGGGTCGAGAGTGTTCGCATCATGGAGCGTGCCGCACGGTCTTCATCGACGACTACAGGTATGAACGCGGTGTAGTTGAGAGCGACGAAGAGAACCTGGCGCTGTACGTGGCTTCACTGCGTGGATTTGCGCAGATGTACGTGTGGCTTCGCGTGGGTTTGCTGGTCGGGGGCTGTTACGTGGCGAGATCTCGCGAGCCAAAATACCGCAAGCGATCCGTCTTCGTCAAACTCACAGCCGCTTGGAGGACGATACTCAAGATCCCAGGCCATGCTGTCTTGTACGGAAGCTGGCTGCCCATCGTCGCGAACGCCATGGCTCACTTCTACGACTCGGGACTCGCGCAGTCACTGGGGGAGTTCGAGTGGTCGTCGCTGAATGGCTTCTTCACGTTCAACGTCGTCGATTATGTGCTCGCGGCGTCGATCCAGATGCGGAATATCTGGATGCTTGTGCTTGTCTGGAAGGTTGTCTTCACGCTGATTAGCCGTCCTGCAATCGGCGAATCCATCTTCTCGCATCTGGCTCGCCGTGGGATCCTCACCCTGCGAGGCGGATGGATGGGCGTCGTCGCCTGGTTCACGACGTTCGGTATGATGCGTGCGCTGCGTTTCCGAGACATCAACGTACTCCGAGTGCTGCCTCTCGCTCGCCACACTGCCGCCGCGACACTCCAAGGCCAGCGAAACCTCAACGATTACGGGCTCCAGTACGACATCAAGTGCAGCATCGTCGCGGTTGTCTTCGTCTTCGTCGCTGGAAGCGTCTTCCACGTGATTGTGCGCCACACCACAAACCAGCACACGAGCGTCTTCTTCTGCAGGTCGTTCTACGTGCCCTTGAGCGCAGGCGCACTCTGGTCGTGGTCGGCGCTTGACATGTACTGGCTGGTGGAGTTTAAATCCCATCGATCGGGTCCTCGCGTGTCTGCGATTCCTCGAGCTCCATCTGCCCAGGCACGCCCCAAACGGTGGCAAGGGCCTTCGCTCGCGTCCGTTGCACCAATGCCCTCTATCGCTCAGCCTCGCGCATCCAAGTGTCGACTGTGTAACTTCCGACCGTCGCTGGTCCACTGGCCGTCCGACCAGGGCTGTCCGCACCACGAGCCGATCTTCGACATCCACCGTCGCACCAAGGCGCTGTGGTCTATCGTACGGCTCATGAATATCACCAACATGACGGATCCCATCGCCCTCTTCCGCCTGTACGTGACTGGACGTCGACTGTATCTGTACCGTGTCAGCAGCTCCAGTCGACCGTCATACTCGATCTTGCTCCCGACTGTCATGGAACGAAGCGACGCCACCAAGTTGATGCGACCAGTATCCGTCCGGTGGCCGATCCGTTCAAGGGAACGCACGAAGGCTGGCGACCCGACCTTCCAGCTGCTGCAGATCGTTGACTCGAGAGACGTCCCGTGGCACGTACTCGTCAACTGCGGCTGAAAGAAACAACTAACAACAATAGAGCACAAGCAATGACGTACCTTCCAGCTCTCGCAGGCAAATCGTCGTCACTCTGTCTCTCAAACCACCATAATAAAGCAAGACTTGGCCTCTCACAGGCTTTCATAGTGATGGATGCTTCCATTTCTGACAGACTCTCAATCGGACGAGACGATACCCTGTCCACACACACAACCATCACTTCCCGTCAGCCTCTCTCCTCACAAAACCCCCAACTATAAACCCCCCAAAGGAACGTACCAACTGGCTAACTTGCGCTTGCCGTTCCTTCTCCTTCTCGTCCCACGCACGCATGGCCTCGGCCCGCAGTCTCTCTTCGGCCTCGGCTTCTTCTGTAAGCTGCTGCGCGTCCTCGTCCTCTCGCAGTCCGTAGTAGTCTGGCTCAATGCGCTTGAGCATGTCCTGCTTCGAGCGTTTGGCTGGCGGCGGCGCCTCTTTCTCGAACAGCTCACGCACGCCAGGAAGGTTCTTGGCGGCACCAAAGTACTTGTACCCACCTTTTGCCCCCTGGACAAACGCACCGTCGGCGTCGTACGCCTGTGGCTGGCTCCGCGTGTAGTCGGGACCTCCGAGCTCCGAAATCCGCTTCTCCCAGTGGCGCTTCTCACGCATACGCTTGTTGATGTCGTCGTTCAAATCACGGATCACGTGCTCGCCCAGACCCGCTAATAAAGTCATTTTCAACGCCAAAAAACACGATTAGAAGCCGCTAAACGAGCACAATCCAACGCATCACGTACCGTTCTGGATATCAGCGACCTTCTTGGAGATCTCCTTGACGATCTGGCGGCGCCAGCGCTCAGCGTCCTTGAGGTTATCGCATTCGGACGCAAGGTACGGACGGCGGCTGCGCGGGGGTACACCGGGTTACACAGGCGTTATTACGCAGATTAAAACGCATGGGAAGCAGCGCAAGAGTACACACTTCTTGAAGGTGTCGCCGAAGTCCTGCTTCATGGTCGTCCATCGGTTCAGCAACGACTGCGCCTTCTCTTCATTACGCGCCATGGTGATCTCCTGGTACTGTAGCTCTTGGTGTCGAAAAGTTTCCTTGGCCTGCAGTCGAAAATCAGTGACCGCATATGAATGTCGCACGAAGGGGGTGTTGCACGAATGTATGACGTGTTTCCTCTAAACCAGTACACTTCCAATGCCAACTTACTGCTAGGTACGGTTTTGACTCCTCCTACCTCTTCAAGGTTGTCGAGGTTGCGGGTGTCGCCTGTCTCTCCTCTTGGTTGGCTGCATTTCCACATTGTGGTCGTCTCACTTTCACTTGATCTTTGTATGGTGTCATGGGTTTCTACGGCGTCAAGCTCAGTGAAACGGACTAAGCTTTGCCAGAACGAAACGAAACGCAAGCGGTTTTGTGCATCCCGCACAGCGAATTGAATGAACGATGCCCCTTCACCACCAAGAGCTCCGACCAAATCACGAATCTACGACGCACGACGCCTGTGCTTCCATCTCCAAGCCTCCCGCACGTCCAGCCAGCAGTCCTGAGCCATGAACGACCCCACGAAGCGAGGCGCCTATGTCGTCGACTCGTCCGCGTTCGAGATTGATCTTCAGCTGCGATCCAAGCCGCTGCTCGGCTACTTGGTGGCGATGGTGCTCTTCTACAGCGCGTTTACGATTACGTTTTACGTCGGTATTCCGATCAAGACCGTGTACGAAGCCATGGGCACGTCCACGCGGTCGGAGGCACTCGTGCTCCAATACAACACCTACTCAAGTTACATCATGGCGCTGATCGAAGTGCTTCTCGGCATGTACATGAACAAGTTCGTTCCGGTGCTGGAAGTCTATCTCCACAACGCACTATTCTTCCTGATGCGCGACTCTGAAGGCAAGCCGCGATCAACTGGATCTCGTCGCCTCCACGCTGCGCTTCTTTGTCTTCTCCCAGTCATGATCACGCTCACCAACAGCAGTGTCAAAGGCCTTCAAGCTGTGCCGTTTATCACGGGCGTCAAACGAGTCATGACTGTGGAAGATATGAAGAAGGACCAGCCCGCATTGGAAAAGATCAAGACCAAGCTCACCGCGCGCAGTCGCCTCGCATCGGCGTCAAGCCAACGAACTGTGAGCGACACCATCTTGAAGAACGCCGTCCGACAACAGGCTACACCGTTCACGTTTGACACCAACTCGTCGTGCGGCCAAAGGATCAACAATGCTCCAGACGGAAGCTTCATCAGCGATTGGAAGTTGAACGCGCACGAGATTGGGGGGTCCTCTGCGATCTACGGGTTCATTCCACGCGAGTGGAATGGAGAAGCGCTGACAACGGAGCCGATCCGGACAAGCACGTACACTGTCACCTACCAGCAAGCTGTTGAGGCTCTCCGCAGTAATACGTCTCTGCCCG
>JAADXE010000376.1:0-27382 GCA_023337545.1 Pythium coloratum
GGCTGGATCACGACGAGGCTCGGAATGCCGCCCTTGCGGTCGACCACACCAACGGCCTCCTTCTCCTTGCCCGCGCAGACACCGTACTGCGATCACAACAAGAGACACATGAGCTTTGTACCAGTCTACATCATAAATGGGTGGTTCAGTAAGAACAAACCTTGCGCTTGAGGTCGTTGCGGAGCTTGTTGTCGTACGGGATCATCCACCACGCGCCCTGCTTGTCCTTGAAATGCGCGAGCTGGTCCGCCTCGTTGTTGTCCGATCCGACGAACACAAATTCAAACTCGGATCCATTCTTGTTCACATCCTTGTAGAACGAGTTGAGCGTCGGCTGGAAGTCACGGCAGTCCGGGCACCAGTCCGCCTAAACCAACACCAAAAAACGTTCATGAATCACTGTCTCGCAGTCGTCTACTGTGCATACTCAGCGCGCCACATACCGCAAAGTACAGCGCCAGGACCTTGCCGGCCAGCGCTTCCTCTCCGTCCTTGGTGTCGCCCTTGGCGTTGACGAGCTGCACGCCCTTGAACAGCGCAGCGGAGCTCATAGCGCGATGATGGATTGCTTGAGATCTTTTGGCTGCGAATTGAGCTGCTCGACGAAGCATTTCTGTGCGAACGAATCGCTTCCCAACAACAGAGTGATGGTTTCGCAGTCGCCAAAGCTGACGCAATCAACGAGAATATGATTGGCCAAAACTATATCATCCAATCACAGCCCACTGAGTTAATTCATCCAATCAAAAGGGTTGATGGAGCTGAGATGCCCAATGGATCCCGCCAAATCCGACGTGCTTCAACTTCAGACGGAACGAAAAGTTGATCTGGACTCACCTTCGCTTCAGCCACACGCACGAAGCAAGCGCAGTTCCAAACGCAAGGCCTGGCCGAGCAACACTTCCCACGGGAATCCATGATCTTCAACGGAGTTCTTCCCAGCTTCAGAATTTGTTTATTTTCTGTTTCCGATCATCCAACAAAGTCCGGAGCACCCCCGTCCCAGATGCACATTTCACAAAACGTTTAGTGCACTGGGGTAGTCCACCGCAGTGTTCTACTGTACGTACTATGTTGTTGTGCCTTCGTGGCGTCGTTTCCTTCAGTTCGCGCCATCACCCAACTGTTCGGCCTTTAGAAGATCAGCTTGCTCTTTCTTCTAGATGGTGCCGGTCGGCCACACTGGCTCGGTCACGAACTGGATCATGTATCTGTTGGCAGGTACGCGTACGTTCCGGGGCGTACCTGTACTGGTACCGTACGGAGCTGGCACAACCCTTCCGGCCAAACTAAAATTAGGAAAGGTCGCCAACTCGCCAATGGCGTTGGCCAAAATGGCCGTCCACCAGCAGTCGATGTCGGTTTTCATTGGATGTTTTTCCGCTCCAGCACAGATGAGGCGGGAAAGACAAGTTGGTTCTGTTGGTTACTTCACAACCTGCACTCTTCGGCGTTGGCGTTGGTGAAAGTAGTGCTGTCGCGGTAGCGCAAGCATATCGAAGCCAGTGGGTGCCGGCGAGTGCAAGCGGCGCGTCAACGGGTTCTCAGAGAGCCACACGATCCCATCGGCTTCCTGAACCGGTCCAAGCTGTCGCATTTGTTCTCCGCTCCGTGGAATTCCCGTGTCTTTGGACCAGTCAACGCAGTCGCCACAGCGAAAGCGGAGACAGCTCTCGGTGGTTGTGAGGAGTGATCATGATGAATGAGCGTCGGCGCAAGCGGCAAATCCTCAAGGTCGACCACTACGACGGCCAGTGCATCTACAGCGGCCATGAGCTGTACTACGAGCTCGGTGGCTATCTCGGCGGCGGGGCTGCTGGAGTGTACGTATAGCTAGCTGGTCTACCTCTTTTCCGTTCCCCATTTTGTTCTGACCGTGGTTCTGTGGAAATCAATATGGTACTGTTGGATCACAGTGTGTACGAGGCGTTCTGCGCGCGTACGAAACGCGTACGTCATCATTTTTGTTGGTGTTTTCTTTTCCGTTTTGTTGGTTTCTGATTCTGTTGGAACTTTTCCTTCTTCAGCATGTTGCCATCAAGATCCTGAACCCCGTCGGCTACAAGCTGCTGCCGTCCACGCTACTCTCTCGCTGCATCGTAGCCGTCCAGGGCAAGCCACTAGCCCACAGCAACGCCCTCGACGGCCACGACGGCGACGAGGACGACCTGGACGTGCCGTTCTCACGCTCGCAGGCCGCCTACAACGTCCGCAACACCGGCGGAAACCTCACGCCCGGCGGAAGCAACCGCTTCTCCTCCGTCTCCACACGCATGCAGCTAGAGTACGTCCTTATAGAAACCCCCTACCAGTCCTGCAGTGTCTCTGACGTCTTTTTGGCCTCCTAGGAACGTGTGGTGGCTCATCCATCCGTCGACCAAGCAGGCCGTGGCGGCCTACGAGGACCCTCGCACGGGCATGTTGCGTGAGCTCAGTCTTCCGCAGTGTCTCGACGTCTGGGGCTGCGAGCTGCAGGTCGACGACTTCCACGACAACGTCGACCGCAAGTTTGCTTTACTGGAGGACGCGTTCCAGGAGGTCCAAGTCAAGAACCAGCAGCTCAAGATCCCCAAGATCCCCAAGAAATTCATCAAGTTTGCCCACACGCGTCGCACGATCCACCGCGAGATCTGCAACATGTCGGGACTGGGCTTCCACGAGAACGTGCTGAGGCTGGAGGAGGCATTGGAGCTCGTCCAGGACAGCAAGTGCACGACGTTCCTGGTGCTGGAGCTGGCGGCTGGAGGAGAGCTCTTCGATCGCATCAAGTTGGACTGTGGTACGGACGAGGACACCGCGAGACGGTACTTCCAGCAGTTGATCTCGGGCGTCGCGTTCTGCCACTCGTCGGGCGTCTGCCACCGAGATCTCAAGCCGGAAAACCTGCTTTTGGCCGATACAGAGGAGTTTTCCACGCTCAAGATCGCGGATTTCGGACTTTCGGCGATCTTCGCGATGACCGAACAGGGCGGTGAGGCGTCTCTTGGTCAGGACGGCAGCAGTGCGACGGCGGCGACCGTGCAGGCCATCCGCAGGCTTCGTTCGGTGGTCGGCTCGCCTCATTATGTTGCGCCAGAGGTGCTGATGGACGCTGGACAAGGCTATGATGGTGCGAAAGCGGACGCGTGGTCGATTGGAGTGATCGTGTACGCGATGCTGGCGGGCAATTTGCCGTTTGGGAAGGATCTGCTCAAGTGTCTGCGCTACGAGAAGTTCAAGAAGTGGTGCTACAACACCAAGTACAGTGATGAAGATCCGGTGGATGAAGTCGCGTTTCCGTCGTGGTTCTTCCCAGCGCAGTTTTCTGTGGAAGTGAAGTCGCTAGTCACACAGTTGCTGTATCCGGACCCGAGCATGCGGCTCTCCGTGGAGGAGGCACAGCGCCACGCGTGGGTTTTGGGCGAGCGCCTCACGCGTCCAGTCAACTACTCTATCAACGAAGAACTCCCAGAGGCCTCACCGACTTCCTCCTCGATGCTGAACGTACCAGCACCAGGCAACGCACCGTCTCCTGCAAACTTTCGAGAAGCTCCGATCGCGGTAGCCAACGCCCCGCAGAGTATCATTGACCAGGAGCGCTGGGGCCAGCGTGGTCCTGCGGCCTCCCCTGGTGGATTCAACCGCATGCAACTCCACGGACGGTCGCCCACTGCGTCCAACATGACGTCGTCGACCATTTCGCTGGGTGTTCCGCCTTCGCCACAGAAAGCAGCGCTGCGTGCACACTTGATGAGCAGTGGGTACATGCCGTCTCTGGATGAGACTGCTCCGTTGTCCTCGGGACAGACGCCGGTGAACTCTCCTCGCCACAGTGATCTGGACTCCGCTCATGCTACCACATTACAATTCGAGATGGACCACGCACCGAGTGACGAGGCCGAGTCCATGCCAAGTGTGAACGAAGACGCGAAGGACGACAGCGTTAGCAGTGAAAGCGAGCGAGACTGTCAACGCAACGCCTCTTTCGTTGGCGTTCAGACAACTTCAACGGCTTCCTTGAACGAGGATTCGACGCCTTCGAGCCCTAGTGATGAACGCGCCGCTCGCCGGCGCTTTACGTCTCCTCCACTCGCAACTAGCACTCTGCTAGAGCGTAGCCAGTATCAACACCGACGCAACTCTCCTCCGGAGCTGTTCTTGAGTCGGTTTGGCAAGGGCTTCAAGTTTGAAGCCATCCGAACGGCGTTTGAGGAGATCAATCTCGGCCAGTTCCAAGCGTCCATGAACTTGGCGACGACTCCCACCGACTCGGCATTGCGTGCTCAGCACGAGTCAAGTGACGCGAACGAAACTGGAGGAGCTCGTCGATACCGGTCCATGTCGGCTTCGCATTCGGTGCCCAACACGCCACTGGCAACTGCTCAGTCTTCTGTTGCTACTGATAACACTGCCAGCACAAGTGGCCCTCCATCCTACCAAGCGGATCTTGTGGCTCGTTCCACTCGTTTCATCACGACGCTTCCAGCTCAGCTCGTCCTGACCAAGATCGAAGCCATTCTAATGGCGAACCCGAGTCCAATGCCGCCGTCGGCGACGCAAACGACCCGAGAGCAAAGCGTGGCGATCGACTGGGACGACTACCAAATGGAAGTCCGCTACGGCGACGTGCTCACCTGCACCGTACAAGTCTTCCTCTTCCAGCGAGGCGTGTACCTCGTCGAATTCCGCCGTGGACAGGTGAAAACTCGTGTACTTTCGTGGAGTTTTGACGTTTTGATACGCTAACTTGCTTGTTTGTTGGTGTTTTCAGGTGGAAATCTTCCAGTTTAAGCGGTTTTACGAAGATCTTCGCGAGAAACTCTCCAACGGCTCCGACGTTCCCAGCCAAAACGCGAGTCCTCGTCGCCTTTCGGTCTCAGATGCTGACCCAGGGGCCAATGAAAGTGGCGATGGAACTCCACGCAGGTTCCCACGCCAACGCAACAAGTCGATTGGAGTGCATGCCGAGTTGCTGCGGTGAATTCCGTGTGTGTGTGTGTGGTCGATTCCTCATTCCCTCCCACCTTAGATACCAGTATGAAGATTGCGAGCCTGTGTATTGTATTGCCTGCCACTAGATGAAACTGCGTTTTCGTTTTTCGATTCTTCTCTTTTTCATGATACGGACGACGTCAGGACGATTGGAAGCTTCTTGTGGCTGCTGCTGCTCACGCTGTTGCGATGGTGGAGCTTGCGGTTGCGATGCTTGAGCACTTTCAGATACGGCGCTGCTGCTGACGCGGACTGTCGCAATGGATCTGCTGGATCCAGCGGATCAATAGCCCTGTAGGCGGCCGATGCGGAGGAGGACCCACTCACGATAGAAGTCGTCACCAACGTCGCCGGGGTCTTCTTCTTCACGCGGATGTACGGCAGCGTCGTGTTCTGGAGATGGATTCCCCACTGTCGTCGTGGGCTCAATCTGCTTGCCGTTGTCGAGGAGCTCTTGGCCACGGGTGCAGAACCGTCCTGCCGATGAGGTTGAGCCTTGCTTCGATCGTAAAATCGATCTCGCAAGTCGTCCAGGAACGCGAATCCCGTGCTGCTTCGCGTCGAATGGACCTCCGGCATCTCCTCGTCGTCTTTGCTTTTCGAAGAAGTCGAGTTCGCGGATAATAATCGTGTCATTTCCGTGAAAGAAGTCGGAAGATCGAGACTCGGGACGTCGACAAAGTCGCCAAACAGCTTTGACGATGAAGAAAACGACTCGGAAGCGTTGTCACCCGCGATTCGCGCTCGTAATGAAGCCAATTCGTCGTTTTGGAGCGTTTGCTGGACTTGTAGCACTGCATTGTCGACCTGGAGATCGCCCAGTCGGTACTCGGTCAGCAGCAAATCGCGCAGCATCTCGTTCGACACAAACAGATCACTCTGCTCGATGCCCTGGCGAAACTCGTCCATGATCGACTGGTTGCGAGACAGTTGAGCCACGAGTTGGGTCTTGCGAGCCAGCAATTGTCGTAGACCAGCCTCCACGCGGTCGAGTTCCATTGTCGCACTGGTGGCTGCCACTTCACGTTGCTGCGAGTCTTCCACGATATCTTCGAGAATCGAGGTCGCCAGGTCGCGTGACTTGCTCGATTTGGACGATGCGTCTTGTTTTACATCCCCGTGTTCAGGCTCATTGCTGGATAACCTGGAATTCTGGTCGCCTTCGTCGATTGTTGCAGCCATGCGTTTTGTGAGCAGCTGGATCCAGTGATCTATCTCCACGAGTCGTCGACGCAGCTGCAGTCTCTGCTCAAAGCTCTGGGAAATGTATCCTCGCGCCTCTTTCAGCTTCGTGTGCTTCCAATAGTCGTCGTCGTCCGTCTCATCGCGCTCGTCCTCATTATTCGTTGCCTTCCGTGCTGCTCTTCGGCCACTGCCTCCTCTTCCTGGACTCGATCGTGTCCCTCCTCCTGCAATTGGGACCTGGACACTCTCTCCTTGGCGAGCAAGCTGTTTCCGCAGCATCGCGATCTCGTCTTTCAGCTCAGCCACGACTCCTGCATACTCTGTGATGTGGTGGTCGACGTTCAGCACGTTGCGGGTCACCGTGGTCTTGATATTCTTCGCTCGATTCGCGTACTTGAGCGTATTCAACGTCTCCTCGACACTCGCCGCCGCTGGACTCACGTTCGCGATCATCACAGTGCGACAATTGCCACCCAGGGAATCCTTCAGCAGTCTCGTGAGCTTGCTATCTCGATACGGGACAAACGCCCCACCCGTGGCACCTTTTTCACCCAATGCATTAATGCAGTTCCCCAGCGCGAGAAGCGATCGATTGATGTTCGCGCCTTCGATCAGTCGTTGTCCTCGATTCTGCGTCACGGCAGCACGCTCACTTCCGGCAAGATCCACGAGCGACAGCTTCCCGTACTTGACTGTAGATGTCATCGTGCCACCGCGTGTGGCGTCGACTCCAAACGAATCTCCACTCGACGGCTTCTCTCGTTGTTCCACCAGCACCTGGAGCACGGCATGTGATCGCGACGACACGGCGTTGGCTGCCGTGGCTTCCTGGGACCGGTGCTTGTTGCCTCGACGAAGCAGCTTCATCACTTCATGGGCGTTACTAGCCTCCACCTCCGAGATCCCGGCGACCACGGGGCCTTTCACTGGATCTTCCCGTAGATCCAAGTACTCGGACGTACTCACCATCCCCGGAAGACCCGTAGCACCACCTCCAGAGGCAGACGACGACGACGGAGACACTGCTTGGTACCCAAACGCCGGCGGCGTGACCAGCAGATCGCGAATATTCTCGTTGTAAACCTCCAGGAACGACACGGTGACCTTGTACACGACGGTGGCTTGTGGATCGGCGTGGACTTTCGCGATATTCTGGAACAGATCGTCCAGCGTCAACGCCATGATGCCCGGCTCGTCCGGCGTCCCCAGCATCGTGTACGTCTTGCCTGCGCCCGTGCATCCGTAGGCAAACACCGTGGCGTTGAATCCGTTGAGCACTCCGTGGATCAGGAACTTGGTCGTGTGGTGGTACACAGTCTGCTGGCTGTCCTGCGGCGTGAACACGTAGTCGAACGCGTACCGCTTCTCTCTGGATCGATTGGAACCCTGCGTCAGGCTCGTACTGGTCTGGTTGCCCGCCACTGTAGCTGCTCGTGCTGGATGGGCTGATGCTACGTTCCTGAGCTTCCGGAGACCGTGGCTTCCTGTGATCGCAGAGCTTCGTCTCGGTAATGACAGAGGCAATGGCTGCGGCTCCACGCGATGCTGCGGCGATGACGCCTGCTGCTGTTGTTGCTGTTGCTGCAGTTGCTGGTGTTTGTCCAGCACCACGATGAGCTTGTGGTCCAAAACCTTGACGATCTCACGCTCGTCTCGGTCGTGGCTGCAGTGGGGACGTACACGAACTGTGACCAGGATGTTGGCCTGTCCCGCCCACATCGCCTGCTTGAACGCCTCTGTATCTTCCTCTGCGACTTGTGGATGCGAATCCTCTGCGACTTGTGGATGCGAATCCTCTTCTTCTTGCTGTCCTTGTGGTGAAGGGGACTGAGTCATAGCGAACGTCTTGGCGTGGGACAATTGAGGCAGGAAAGTCCGCCGCTTGGGCTGCGTCTCAGCGCCGCTGACGCTCAAAGGAGCAGGAAAGATTGGCGGCATACTGCTGCTGCTACTGCTGACGCTGTCGCTGGCCTGTGGGGACAGGAAGCCGCTCAGTGACGAGCGCAGCGTGCGGCTTTCGAGCAACGCCTCGGTGGTCAATGGCCGTAGTCCTGGAGGATGTCGCGTGGGCTGTGGGGGTGCGGGAGAGCGCTCGACGCGCTCGTCGTCTTCTCTGTCGTCGGGCGAAGTGTTCTGGCCGGCGAGCGAGTGTCGAAGAAGCTGGGGCATGCGAGAAAGCGCGCGAACTCAACGCGCCATCGAGCGGAAGACACGGAAGAGGTCGGAATCGCGGTGGAATTACGCCGCTTCTAGAGCGCCAGCGCCATCGACAAGGAGGTGAGGCGATACCCAAGATAGATTACACGACGTACGGAGTGTTGGAAGCGCGAGAAGAGCCCTAGAGGCCGAGAATTCGCCATGTATAAATACCCTCCTTAGGTTGGCATTTTCGTCCGATTTGCCATTATTTCCGGGAGTCAGTCGAATGGGGTGAAAGCATGGCGACGGATCCCTCGTCTTGACACAAAATTGGGGATTGCATACCCATTATGAAATCGTGTTTGATTGGCTGAAATGGAGGAGATCTCGTCAATTCGATGTTGGCCATGTGGACCTTTTGGAACTGAGACTGTCAGGTTGCAAGCCTCGACACCGGACTGCTTTTGTGTGAACTGCGCTGGACACTCTGCCTATGCTGATCAGGCGTCTTTATGTGTGTTGTGTCCTGCTGCTGACAGAATTGGCCTCTGCGTTCTCCATAGAGCGCTGTCTCATCCTGACGTCCGCGGGGCTCTACACTCATACAGTTGGTACACTGTACAGTGCACTGCACGGGTGATCGCCGCTGATCTCCGACGGCGAGCGCCAGAGCGTGGGTGGCGAGTCGCCTGGAGTCGAATGTGTGTGTGTGTGTGTGTGTGTGTGTGTGCGAGCAGTCCGCTGCTTGCTTCAGCGTTGGCCCGATCACTCATCAAGATGACCTTGCGGACGTGATCGGCGTCGCACGCTCATGCGTGCGTCGCGACTGTGCCGTTCCTTGAAGTGTGGTACAGTGGCACACTGCCGGCGACCACAGTCGACCGAATCTATCTGCATTTTGGCATGACGCGTCCTGAGTTGGATTGTCGAGACTCTCGGGAGAGTACATTATGTACTCTCGACAATCCCATTCCCTCGCAACGGAGGTCGTCGCTCGTTGCTCTACTGTCCTCGCAACCAGTGATTTTGGCACTACAATGTGTACTGCGACGTCAGACCTGGAGGCATGAAAAGCACCGCAAGCGTGGGCTTTCAATTGCCGTGGGAAGCGTGCAACTGATCCTCTGCTCTACAGCTCCCACGCAATGGCTTGTCCTCCTCTGCTGGCGGAGGTTTCCATGGCCTGGATGAATAGATCCACCGGCATCATTCGGTGCGATCCTTTGCCGTCGCGGCGACACCACGACACCCTCACATCCGCACGAGAGCTATGGATGATACTAGTAGATCGGTGCATTGTGCTGTAGACGACAGCATTGCTAGCGTCGATCGCAAGGTACTAACCTCACTGAGATGGTGGCTACGTCTCCGCCTCTCCGACGCTCTATCGCGAAGATCCACCACTGCGTGCCTGACCATGACCGTGCATGAGTGTGCTGTAAAGACTCACGATGCAGACAACGAGTCACGCCAGTGTGCACTGTGCAGTGCACAGGACCAGTGCACTCGTGGCGTTGACATCTTCACAGTCAGCTCGCACAGCCTTTCGCGGGGCAATCCCCCAGCCAGCGACCAGACCAGACTCGGTGTGCCACGCGTCCCGCTGTCGGCATTCGTCTGCAGGAAAGCACACACGGCTCTGCGCGCTGCTGTTGCCACGCCGCTGTCGCTGACTGGTCTGGAAGAGACTGCTCACACGTCACACGTCACAGGCTGTCCGCAGAGGTGCTAAAGCTGCCTTCTCAAGAGGGCCACGCAAGTTGCGTGACGCAACCCACACATTCCGCCGGATTCCTGCAGTTTCCTGTCGTTTCCTTCCTTTCCTTTGCACCGGACCCGCACCCAACACAGCCAGCGCAACGACTGGCCCATGTGAAGGCACTCACACAGCGTGGTTGCGTCTGAAGCTGTGGAAGTTGGACCATAGAAATGGATGAATTGCGTGAGTCTGCGTTGATGCCATCGACTCATCTGTGGGTGGTTATTGTCGACAGCCATTCATCCGATCCTGTTGCTGTGGCTCACATTTCGCAGCAACGTCTGCAGTAAAGACGGTGAATCAATCACAAAAGCGTGCACGGCAATGTTCCGGTGTTGATTGATGGAAACTGCAAGATTTTGATGGCCGGTGATGTCTGGACTGTGTTGAAGACAAGCAGATAGTGATCCCCAACCGCCGCACACAACGCTGAAGATCGTTCTGGGAGAACAGAAACGGCTGAGTTTGGATCCGCCCCGTCGGCCTTGAGTGGGTGACGGTGACCGAGCGGTTGGATTCGACGAGATTTGATTCTTCACGTCGTGGAGAATCTCGTGCTTGTGCAGTGTACCGGGACGTGTGCGTGCACCTATCCCATTGGGGATTCCCAATGCATCCAGGCATTTTTTTCAGGCTTTCTAAATCGAAACCTACCAAGGAAGATCGGGCGGAAATGGGCGGGATTGCCCTGTGCTTTGCTGGCTCCCACCCACTCACAACCTCCGTACAGCATCCAGCAGCAGAACCGAAAAGAACGTGGCTGCATTTGTGCAGGATCTGGATCAAAACTGGAGAATCAAATCTGCTCTGACTCATGCCAGACCAATTTGATGCTGCATCAGGTTGCCCCTGCTCTTGCGATTCACTCCAGAGCCAACAACAGAGATCCGACCTTTTTCCACAGCAACTCAGCCATAACCGCCAGACGAGCCAGCTGCCGCAACTGGAATTGCCCTACCCGCATTACACGCGTCGCCCTGTCACCGGGCGTGTCACTGGCTGGGTCAACTCTCTTTTGATGCCTGTGGTACACACTTCAATAGAGGCCGGTAGGTGGACACTTGCCATCTTCGGCCCAACAATCCTGGGGACTTTCAGCTCGGAAACTTTGCTGGGAGCATTTGCCCGCCGATGCTGACAGCGCAGTGGCAACCGAGAAAACATTTTCAAATTCCAATCATCAGTCGATCAGCAAGCCTAGGGTTCTCTAACTGATGGTGTAGTTCCTGCCCAAAGTGGTGGTCGTGGAGCGAGTCCACCGCAACAATACGGAACATTTCGCAGCATTAAGAGTTGCCGGATTTGTCTCTGGAGTCCAGTGGAGTCCATTACAACAACGATAGTGAGGCGGCAGACCCGCCAACTGCTGCAGAGATAGTTGGGTTCTCTCTCTCTGTCGCTGTGGGCCCTGCACTATCCGGATATTTACCATCTCTTGACTGGAGTGATCCAGCGGGAGGGACCTCCAAGCACGGCATCTTTTCCTTAGCGTTTGGTCTTTTTCCTCTTGTGCACTGTTACACCCACGTGGTGTGATCTCGGGGTGTACACTGCATGTCGTCTGGTCTCTCCAAGCAACAAACGGATAACCACCACTGGGCCACTCGTTTATCTGGGCATTCGGTGCTTTCCGTGATGAACGACCACAGGTGCTTTGCATGGTCTCATAGCCTCCATGCGATGGCCTGCAGTCTGGCAGATCGACTCAGCACTTTGTGTACTTAGTAGCCAGTAGACAGTCTTGGCTCAATGCCCAGATGCCTCAAGCCGTCACCACCATGCTGCTCAACCACGGGAGCTGTTAAATGAGCTCACAATGATCAAATCCGATAGCTTGCCATTGATTATTGTACGTCTCTCCGCTTCAGTGACGTGCTGGCCCACATGGCTCGCGCTGGTCACCAACAGACCCTCTAAATCTGGTATGAGGAATCAAGCCGGCCATCATCCGATCACTCCTTGCATGGAGTCCGTGACGTCGTTCAGCCATGTGGCTGACAGTGCTGTCCTCATCCTCAGGTACGTTCCGCTGGCCATGACGCCAGGTTGAGTCTGGACTCGAGAGTCCAGACACTCCTCTGAGGAACAGAACGAGTCATAGACGCATCACTGTCAGCTGGGTGTGAGCTCTGTGAAGCCAGCCAGCCACCTTCAGCCACCAGAATCAACAAGACACTCCTCAAATTCACAAACATTTCTGTGGATAGTGTGGGTGAAACTTACCACCGTTTTGGAACGGCGCCCCTGGCCATCGTCAGCGTTCGGGTCGAAGCTTGACCGGTTGATTTTTCAGCCATCGCACATGGCTGTCCATGAATGGCATGGATTGCCGTACCCTCTCGCGAATGTGGCTACAAACCACTTGCAGTCGATGAAGATGAAGATGTAGGAGCTGGATACGCCAGGTTGGCAAATGGAAGGAATCACTTGGGCAAGGTGTGCGCAGGATGTGGGGGGCTAAGTATACGAGTAAACTGTAAGGCACAACCCACAACAACCATTCCGACACGATCCATCCAGCGGCACTGAACCCATTCTTCTCGTGCTGATACACGAGCAGTGGGTTTTCTCAAAATCATATCTTGAAAAATGTATGCTGAGTTCATGTTGGGTAAAGTGAGCAGCAGAAAGCACTCGGAGTGATGACCCACAGCAACAGTCTGGCTGGGGCAATCTTGCCACCTACCCCTTGTGCACGATGAGTGAGTGGGTCGACTGGAGTAGCCACGCAACATTGTGAAGGCGCCAGACTTGAGGTTTCCAGCCAGCCACGCGCTGACACCAAGTTGGCAGAGTCATTGCCGGCACACAAACGAGGCGTATCGGTCAGGGGTAGGGAACACTGGACACCGCCTGCGCTTGCGCACTGTCCAGTGGCCACTCTCTGGCGCCCCCTTTCCCTAAACGCGGGTAGGGTTGCTGCGTTATTGACTGCCGAGTGCACCTGTTGGAGAATTGTTTTTTCAGCCGCCTGTGCTGCGAACCAACAGTCACATTGCAGTCCAAAGTGGAGGAGAGGGAGGAGGCGGTTCCCCTCACACATCACGCTGTCACCTTGTCGCAAGTCGACCAACCGCCTGCCTGCCTGCAGAAGGGTTCCAGTCACGAATTTGCGAAGAAGAGAGGATCAGGCCACAGAACAGATCAGCCGGAACCGTTCCGTATTCATTTCCACCAACATCCACAACAACCAACAACACAGATTCGACCCGCCACTACATTACCAGACCAGACCAACCAACATGCGTGGAGTGACTGCGTCAGTAACCTCGTGTATCGGCGGCAAGGACGAGCGCTACGCCGTCAAGATCAAGCCGCAGGAACAGGAGCTCTACTTCGTGTACAAGACCATGGGCGAGTTCGAGGCCCTGTGGGCCAAGGTTGAGGCTATCGCCGCCGAGGCCAAGCTCAAGCAGCAGCTCTTTGAGGACGACGGCGCGAGTCGCGACGTCGGCGTGCTGGCCAAGTGGCTCATCAGCTTCGTGGACCACTTCGCGTTCCGCACGACTATCGAGCAGCTCCGCGATGAGGGCAAGGAGACCATCACGCCGCTGAACGTGCTGCTGCAGGCGTTCGTTCGCCGTGTGTCGGCGCTGTACGTTGACAACTCGATCCTGCGATGTGGATGCTGCCAAGTCGGCCGCCAGTTGGCGCTGCTCATGCGCAACTTCATCGAGTACGCGCAGCACGACAAGCGCGCGCTGTCGTCGCTCAAGGCCTTTGAGGCGCCTCGCTTCCGCAAGCGCCTGCTCTCGGAGATGCAGCCTGAAGAAGATGAGACTCACGCCATCAAGCGTGCGATGCCAATGTTCCCTGTTCGTCCGTGTGAAGGAGAGACAGCCACCAAGGTCCGCAAGATCAATGCTGTCGGCTCGCAAGAGTTCCTGCTCGCCACCATCCGCAAGGTGGAACTGGCTGCTCCGGCCGGTGTCGTCTCGGCGCTGCCAGGTCGTCGACGAGTTTTTGCTGAGGTCGACATGGTCAAGTAAAGCAAGCACGCAGCATCCACCCAGCCTCTCAATAGTGATAGAACCACCCTAAGTTAGAGAGCTCAGCGCGAGCTCCATTATTTATTTACTTGAATGCAATCAGCACGGACGGACGAAGTTCCTGTACACACTCCTCAAACTGTCTTGGTTGAAACATTTATCCATCCATCTATGCTTCCCATGTCACCTACAAACACCGCGCACGTGGGTCATGCATTGGGAAGCTCAGGGATAGCTAGACATTGCTGCCGCTTCCTGCATGGTGGCTGGCATAGCAGCACTTCAGCCCTCAAGCTTTCCTCACTCAGCCAGACGTTGATAACGCATGAGGCAACTGATTGATGCCGCATGTCTTGGACTTGGGCTTGGGCTTGAGCTTTGGCTTTGCCTCGCATTAGACTGGCGGTGCTGCCGATCTGTCGTTGCTCGCAACGCCGCGATGCTGCAACCACGCACACCAAGTGTGCCCATGATCCCCGTCGCTCGCACATCAACGCTTCAACCATCTGATTGACACGCCAGTCTGCAGCTCCTCGACGCGAGATGATCTTTCCACTTTGGAAGGTCAGCGTGAAAGCCGGTTGATTTCTCCGACGCACGCACGGCGTGACAATCTCCCATTCTCCATCAATCAATCTCATCCATGGGCCAAAGCAATCCAGCGGAGGAAGTGGGAGGAAACATCCTGCATCCAGGATCCCAGACCTCAAGGCTTTGACATCCAGGTGAACATGAAGGACCGCACGTGCGTTTCCGCACGTGACGACGTGGGGGAACTGTACACGTGTACAGTACCGTCGAGTCGACAAGAGGTGTCATGGAGATGCATCACGTAAGGCGAGAGTTGCATCCAGAGGCGATCAATTTCCGACGGCGGCCATCACGGATCGCGATTCCAGGAGCTCCCCCGCGCGAGTGACAAGACAATCGACCATCGACAGAGGCATGATGAGCAACCACACTTGCCATCAACATTCTGAGATGAAGAACAGTTCCACGCCTCCTGCTCCAACTCCCAGTCACGCGGCACAGTTCTTGATTGGAGAACAGAGATGTCCAGCGCAAAGTATTGCACAGCACTGTGAGTGCGAGAGCAAAATGGTCGTGCAGAACAATTTTGCAAGCTCTTCTGTAGACAAGGTGAGCGTCCAGCTCTCCCTTGAATTGCTCCGCGGAAACCCCAAGATCAAACAGTGGGTGTTGATGCAGAGCACGATCAGATCGACTGCAATCTCCATGAAAACGGTTCCGCGTCTGACCGAGTTCCCACATCATCTAGATGTTCTCAGACGCAACGAGTCCACCTCTCGGATCTAAAATACAGGCTACTGTATAGCATCTAGATGGGGATTTTACGCATTTGCACTTTACGAGGACGCCCACACCAATGAATGGACCAACGGACCACCTTGATGATCATGGTCCCGATGGTGCTCTTCGCGTGAAGGCCTGGCCCTGTAAGATTCGATGTAAGTGATTCGATTGCACAGCCAGGCACGAGGAGCCGTTGAACTTGACCGCAGGTGCCTCTTGTAGAATCCGCCTCTCCAAGATCGCATGGAGACCTGATAACCTGGTGGACATAGCCACCTTGCTTGCATCGCCAGGGCGAGTGGCTCGCTCACTCATCCAGCTGAGGCTTTGAGGCTTTTCAGGGTAAACCGCATCGCAAGGACTGTATTTTTTTGTTTTGGATATCACTTCACTGTCTTCTCGCGCGCCTCTTTCCATTACCACGCATCACAGACGCATGGAGCTTCTGTCGAGTCGACGCGAGTGCCTTGCGTCCTCCTACTGTAGTTGCGCAATCGGCCTCCATCCTCCCACGAGGACTCACTCTGAAACGCCTCCGCCAACTTCACCCTGAGCGCCGCTTGACCCAACTTCAACGCGAGAAGCTCGCACGGTACTTACAGTACTGTGGTGATGACGAGTCCGCTTGTCCAATGCGATCCGATCCCTTCCTTCTTCTTCCGTCTTCCTCCACACCTGAGCCGAACCAGACGACTCGCAACGCTCGACCTTCACACTGTCGACATGCCGGCTTCGTCTTCCCGCGTTGCTCTCGCTTGCGAGTCTTCACACCACCCGAACGCCGACGCCACAGGGCGACTGCGATCCGTCCAGCTCTCTCTTTCGAACTTCTTCCTCTTCATTCATAACGGGCAGACCGAGGACTCATCCACCCGTTCTTCCTTCGCTTTATCTTCCCAACGGCATCATCGAACCTCTCACGTTCTCCACGCTTCCTGTTTGCTTGCTTTTTCTTCTCTCCGGTCTTGTCATCGTCTCTCTCGTTGTCGCTCTTCCTTCACCGTCACTGTCACTCACGGGCCAACAGCTGAAGCAGGCTTCACCATCGCACCATGAGATCCACTCTGCATCTACTTGCAGTAGAGGTTACGGTCGATCACAGGTGGAATCGGACGGATCTCCGTGCCGAGTTCCTGCTCGATGCGGTACAGGTTGAAGCGATCTTCGTAGGTGATCATGTTGATCGCGAGACCCAAGTGGCCGAATCGGCCAGATCGACCAATACGGTGGAGATACGTCTCCGAGTTCTTCGGGAAGTCGAAGTTAATCACGACGTTCACGGTCTGGATGTCGATACCACGCGTGAACAGATCCGAGCACACCAAGTGGCGTGTGGCGCCGTTGCGAAACTCGTGGAAGACGCGGTTACGGTGGGCCTGGTTCATCTTGGCGTGGATGTAAAAGCACGAGTAGCCGAGCTCCGTGACCTTCTTCGCGAGCAGCTCGACACGGTTCACCGAGTTACAGAAGATGATCGACTGGTTGATGTCCAATTTCGAGAACAGCGTGTTCAGGCAGTGAACTTTCTGGCGCTCTTCGACAAACGCGTAGAACTGCGAGATACCCTTGAGCGTGAGCTCGTCCATGAGGTTGATTTCGTACGGGTTCTCGATAAACTTGTCCTTGAACGCCTTGACCGTGACCGGGAACGTGGCCGAGAATAAGCAGATCTGGCGCTTCTTGGCCGTGTGGTTGAGCAGTTGCTCCAGCAAAGGCTGGAACTCGGGCGACAGCAGCTTGTCGGCTTCGTCCATGATCACCGTCGAGCACTGGCTCAAGTCGGCGACGCCCTTATTTGCGAGGTCCATGACACGGCCAGGCGTGCCCACGAGGATGTGGACGGCGTTGTACAGACGCATGATGTCATCCTTGAGGCTCGTGCCACCGGTCGTGACCATGCACTCGACGCCCATGTGCTTGCCCATTTCCTTGACAATGGCCGAGGTTTGCAGCGCGAGTTCTCTTGTTGGCACCAGCATCAGCACTTGAATGTGGTTCTTTGTCGTGTCGGTCTTCTCTAAGCACGGGATGATAAACGCCGCGGTCTTGCCCGTGCCGTTCTTGGCGCGGGCCATGACGTTGCGGCCGGCCAAAATGATCGGGATCGCCTCTTCCTGGATGGGCGACGGACGCTCAAAGCCCTTCTCGAAAATGCCCATCAGCAGCTCGCGCTTGAGGAAGTAGTCTTCGAACTCGTTGCCCTTGACATTGGTCACGTCCTCGGTCTGGAAACGCGTGTCTTTCACGGGGCGCTTGAGCGTCTTCTTCCAGTCTTCGTCTTCGTACTGCGCCAACGCCTGTTCGCTCGCCATGGTGACTTGGTCGTTGAGTTGAATGGAGGGGAGTAGGTAGTTGCCTGTTGCTAGAATGCGTGGATGCGGAGGCTGCATGTAGACAAACACATTGGGAAAACATGGAGAGGAAAGGGCATAAGATACCGACACGATTTTGAAGCGACCAGACACGCTACGACGGTGCAAGCACCACGGAACAGTGCGCCTGCATCTGCTGAATCGAATGGTGCACGTACATGTGAGCTGCGCGTACTTCCTGCTTGAGGAGATGGCGTGGACGCAGGTGCTCGCGGATGGGGAGGGTGGTCCTTGGTGCGCGGTCGTTGGCTTTTGGCTCGCGATTCTCTGTGCGGAAACAACCACAGGAAGGGGGAGAGGGGGACTTGGCATGCAAGCGACATACAAACACCAAGTGTAGCGAAAATTGACCAATCACAGACAGCCATGATGAAAAAACGTGGTTTGTCCACAACCTCAACAAATACTTAATTCAGCAACCGGTAATATGATTTGACAGTCTGAGGTGCAAGTTGAGGGGACTGCTTCATTTTGGTTAGATCGGCTCTCAACACAGGACCCTCCGACCTGGAAACGACACGAAAATGACGGACTTGCACCAGGAATGGGACGTGACGACGGACTCGATGCTGAGGCTCACGGAGGAGATGAGCATGTACTGATGGGGTAGATCGATAGAGGAGATCAAGACGGATATGTGTATGTTTGTTTGACATTGATTTCGTTCCGTGTTGACTTGAAAAAAACGGTTGGTTAGAAGAGGCGAAGCTGGCGGACTCTACTGAAGGGGCTGCCACACCAAACAGCTCTTCGTACGAGACTCATGCAGCAGCTATATTGTGTGTGTGTGAGTGTGAGTGTGCTAATCACCTGAAGACTCGACTTGAAACGCGTCGCTTAACGCTGAATGGCGGCGCTGGACGAGTGCGATCGTCGACGCTCCTGAGGAGCAAACTTGGGCATAGCCAAGATCTCGGCGTCGCCCGTGCGACGCGCACCAAAGCCGCGCGTGCCGTCAGGTCCCAACGCCTGACGGTACTGCTGGCTGCTACTGTTGGGCGTCGTTGGGCCTGGCGATGGAGCACCACTGCCCAAGAACGAGTGGTTCGTCGGTGGCGACGCACTCAGCCGTGGCGACGACAGGTTCAGCTTCGGACGAGTGCCGCCGTTCGAGCTCGAGCGGCCACGGAACGTCACTGGCTGCGTTGGCACAGGCGCACCGACCGTCGCCGAGCGGTTGCGGCCTTCCCATCGCGATGGCGACGCGGCAAAGTAGTCCTTCTGTTGGTTGGCCGTGCTGGCCGCTGCCGCCTCCGTATTAAGGCTCATCGGCGGACGGAACTCGAGCTTGACCTTACTCGCGTACTTGCGGCCACTCTTCTTGTTCTTACCGACCGTGAACGACACGTAGTCGCCTGCACGGATGTCCATCGAGCCATCTTCGTCCGGGATGAGACGGAACGAGATACACGCCGTGTCGAGACGCGTCGGCGTGATCAAACCACCAGCACCACGGATCGAGTACACCGTACCAGTGCTCACCTTGCCTTCCTTGAGGTCCTCGAGGCCTTCACCGACGGAATCCACGTGGACTGGACGCACAGTGACAGCCGAGGTCGACTTGGCACGACGGCGGTCCGCGATTTCCACGGGGAACATCTTCTGCTTGAGCTTCTCCGAGTTGGTGCCGTCAAAGAGCACGACCTGCAGGCCCGTGCGCCAGTTGTACGAGTCCGACAGCGTGAGCACGGCGTGCTTGGCCATCTCTTCGTCGACAAACTCGATAATCGCATACGTCTCACCGGCAATGATTGGTGGCTTCAATACAGCGTTGCGGCCCGTAGTCGAGTTCTTCTTGAGCAAGCGCAGGTACGTAATCTCGCCACACTGCGAGAAGTTCTCACGCAGCGACGCGACCGACGCGTCCTCTGGGAGGTTGTACGCAATGGCCGTGCGCGCCAACTTGCCGTGGTACGTCTGATCTGGAGGCAGTGGGTCCTTGCGGCACACCATGGTCTGATCCTCGTTCATGATCAGCTTGGTCGAAAGCTCGAGCGAGTTGCGGATCTGTTCGAGATCGGTCGAGAGCTTCTTCACGCGGCCGAAAGACGCCAAGAGATCCAACTTGACTGCATTACACAACACAAAACAGAGACCGTCAGTCAGTTGTGCTCCTCCATAAAGCAATCCTCTTTCGCAGTCCAACATACCGTAGCCTTCCATGTTCATGTTCTTGAGCAGGAACAGATCGCCGAGCAGGTTTTCATCGCAAAAGTAAAACTCGAGCTGGTCGCAGATCGTGCGCAAGAACGTCGCCGGCAGCACGCCGTTCGACTTGTCCGAGCCGTCGCTCGGTTCATTCTCGGGCTCCGTCAAGTGGAGCGACTGGAGCTCGTTGATATGCGCCGTCATCTGCGAGCCGATGGATCCAATCGATCCAAGACGGCTCGCCTGCGACTCCACATCCGCAGGCGTCATGAGGTGGAGCGACGGCGGCAATGGCGGCTGTGCAGCCGAGGAATGCGCGGCATTCGTCGCGCTCGAAGTCACGACGCCCGTGTCGTCGTTGTAGCTCCAAGTCATGCCGAGGTTAGCTGGGGGAATCGGCGCCGACCGCGAACGATTCCGGCCGAACGAGTAGTACTGCGACGCGAGCTGCGCCATGACGTCAATGTCGTTGTTCATCGTCGTCGCTGCGCTCGTTGCCGAGGAGGATGGAAACTCGAATGCGCGGTGGATCGCGCCGCTCGCTGTAGAGACGGACGAGGACGACGACGATGCGGCCGTCGAGGAGCTGCCCATACGAAAAGCTCCGTGGATCTTATCATCACCAGCTGGTGGACGGCGGCCGACGGGGCCGAACTGGTCAGTTGGCATGGACGGCGTCGACATGGCTTCTTGGGCAATGGAGAACTAACTGGCTGACGACTGGCTTTTAGACGCACAGCACAGCCCAGTTGAGGAGGGGAGGGGAGGGGAGAACTGTCCGAGGCTGGGGAAAGTCAATGGGGGAAGAAGGCAGGTCGGAACGGATTTGAGAGACGACGAGTGGACTTGGCTCGCGAGGCTTCAATCTGGTCCTGTCTGTCTGTCTGTCTGTTTATCTGTCGGGTCGGAACCAAGAGAACCAAGAAAATCAATTGCATCAGAACACAGGGGAGAGCAGGAAAAAAACACCGACAGCAGATGAGGAAGAGAGGGAACCGACCGGAATAAAACGTGGAAACAGCTGGTGACGACGACGCGCCTCACAGGATCTTTCGCGACCGTGGTGGAGAAGTGGGAGTTGAGGGCGTTGGGAGGTTGGACCAACGAAAGAGACTCACTCGAGAAGCGAGCCGAGTTGGAAATGATCGAGGCTCCTGTAGTCTCTGCGCACCCAGAGTAAGATAGCGGCCGCCGCGTGTGCCGATCAACCCACAAAGCGAATGCGTCGCAGCTCGCGTGCCTGGTTTCTTCTACAGATACAAGAGACTTCGACGATCAGTCGCCGAACCTGGGCATGCGCAAGAGACCTATAAAAAGAACACGCAGAACGAGAACTCACCGAAGCTTGGGGGTTGTCGAGGCAGTGCTCTCTCGAGGTCGGAACTCAAAAAAAGTTTTCTTAGTTCAACTCCACAAACGTTCCTGCTGGCTGGGAGAACAGCAGCTCGTGTGGCTGATGAAGTCCGATCGATCGATGCTGCGATCTTCCCGATGGTCAATCAATCAATCAATCTCGTCCTGGGACGGAGAGTGGGAAGTAGAGAATGGTAGAGAGCTCGACTCTCTTGTCGAAAGATCCCGTGCGATTGCCGCCGGGTGCTCCCGTTGCTGTGTTAACGGGCAAGCGCAGTGATCTGCGATGGAGCGTTGTTTGCGAGGGGGTTGCTGGCGCTGCGATGGCCGCACGGATTCCCTCACGCGAGTGACGTCCAACATTCGAGTTATCTTCAACAAACGGCTATAAAACCTTGGGTGCCGCGGTAAAAACCTTGCAGTTGAGCCATGCGACAGGGGGTGGAGGCATGTGATGGAAACAGAATGACAAAAGGAAAGATACACTGATACCTGTTTAAAACACAACACGGGCTTGTATTTGAGAAGGAATCACTGCACCCATTCACCATCTTCAACTTGTGATTGATTGACGTTGAGAAGATCCAACAACCCATCTTGCACGATCATGTTAGTGGCGGCAGCTTCGTGGATGCTGCCGCCTTACTGGCTTTACTGCCTTGCGGCTGGTCTGCTGCTGCATTGTTGCTCCCTGTGCTTGCACCGGTACCAGTCGTCTTGAAGGCGTTTTGCTAGCAACATCAGAAGCCTCCATCAATCAGTCTCTCAATCAACATCTCTGGTCAGCTTCCTGGCATGACCACCCTCACCTGGTCCTTGTAGTTAGAGACGATGTAGTCAAGATCCATAATGCGTGAGGCGATGACCTTGAGCAGACTGTGCATGTACTGGCCGATGTCCATGTCCTGCTCTCGCAGCACGGGCAGCTTGTCGCCGAGACTGAGGCGACACCGATTGTACAAGTTGGTTACGGTCATGATGACCTGCCCGGACTCACGACTGCGGTCGTTGGAGATGCGGTCGTTGCGCTGGCGATCGAGATCCAGTTTCATGGCATCGGTTCGGAGTCCCTCCAAGTGCTGCTGGTAGCTGGGGATCCATCACAGAAGAGTTTGAGTCCAATGACTTAGCTGAGACCGTCGATGAAAACTGAAGGAACACTCACCCGTGGATGCTGCTGTTCTGAACGAGCACGAGGTTCTGGGTCTCCACCTTGAGCTGGCGGATCTTTTGCCGTAATTGGTCCGTCTACAATAGTTTAGTTACCCGTAAATGAGTGAACGGAGGTCTCCAAAGCAGCACCGCTAACGATACGGTCTCAGATAAATACGCACATCGACTTCAGCGAGTCGCACTTGGTTCTTCAGATCTTTGTTCGTGTCCACTAGCGTCGCATACCGGTTCAGAATGTCGCCGATCTCCTCATACTCGCCGTCCGACGCGTCCACCGTCGCCTCCAAATACATGCGATACTTGAGCAGTTGATCTGATCACCGGTGCCGTCACACATCGTCAGCCACAGACCAATCTGCTCATATCTCGACTGATTGTGGCTCTTACCTCGCTTCTTCTCGAGCGCCTCTCGCTCTTTCAGATCCTTCTCAAGCTGCTGCATGAGCTGCTTCTTGCGCTGCTCGTTGGTCTCCGCTAGTCGATGCTCAGACTTGGCCTTGAGCTCGGCGCGTGTCCGCTTGGAGTCGTTTTCCTTGATGAATTTCTCAAACCGCGTGACCTGATCTTTCATTTCCTGCTGCTTCCGCTCCAGTTCGCGCTGTCTCGCGTCACACGCCTCGATCCGCTGGCCGTATTCCTCTTTCATAAAGTCGAGCGCGTCGTCGATCTCGCGCATTTCCTTGCGCTTCTTGAGCAGCAGCGTGGACTGCGCCATTTGCGAGACGCCCGAGACCACGGGCTCCATGTCATTGATCTCACGAGCCGGGTTCTTGGAGTTGCGGATGCGAGCCTCCGTGAGGAAGACGCCTTCCTCGAGCGTGTTGCCGCCTTCCTCGAGCGTGTTGTTGCTACCATGATCGCCCATACTGGAGGACCTGACAAGGCAATATCCCCGTACTCCGTACTCCTGTGAGTATTCGGCGACTTGCTTCTTGAGACAGCAGCCGGGCGCTCCGACGGAGTAGATGTGGAGTCTGGCATGGTTATAAATACAAAAATGGTGATCGATGTGGTGAATGAGGCGGCTCACACAGTACCATTATCGGCTGAAGCAAGGCATAGGTGGTCTGCTACTAGTCTCTCTCATTAAAAATACTACGCAAACTGTCAACTCACTTCCATTCACTGGCGCGCATCTCACCTTTCATTCGACGATCTTCCTGGAGGCCACTCAAGCCGTTCATTGTAGCCCGCAATGAAGCGGTCGACGAGGCATCTCTGACTCGGGTGCTTCGCTCACGAAACGCCAGTCGTACTCGTACCGCTCTTTGAGCCACTGCACCACGGACATGTGCGGGCTCTCTCCTAGAACGAGAAGAAGCATGGGACGCCGGAGGTCTTCCTTGATGACATCTTGATGGTATTTGTGCAGATACTCGAGCAGTTCGAGATCTGCAGAGATGGCCGCGGAATAGAACAACGACGAAAGAGTCTGTGGCTGCGGGCGCTGGCGCGGTTCCAGTCGCAGACACGCTCCGCCACACTGCGTCACAGGCAAATGGTAACGCAGCCACCGCAGTACATCAAGCACTGGCATGTCTACGTCAAACTGAAGCTTGAGCTGGAACGGCGACCGCAGTAGCGCTCGCATCACGCACGCCGTACATCCGTCAATGCAGTTCTCGTGGAGCCACACGAGCACGTCCAAGCGGCCATAGCCGCGGCAGCCATTGTCTTGGTCGTGTGGATCCGCACGCCGTTCTTGTGGAACCATTGCATGACGGGGAGATGGCCATTGGCCGCCGTGCACAGCACCGTCTCATCATAGTAGCCTTTAGCTCGGTTTCCTTGGATCTATTGTAGGACGTGGAGGTGGCCGTTGACAGCGGCTCCGTTGATTGCACCCGATGTAGCGCCTTGGCGTTGCACGTTGTAAAGCCACTGCACGGTTCTCAGAAACCCACAACTCGCAGTTTTGTCCATGAAATCGCTCGCCCACCATGATAGGGAGCCGTCACCATGAGACGCCCTTTCTTGCCCTCTCGCCCGCAACTCGATGCAGTAGTCCAGCATTTCCTGCTCGTCGACGCCTGTGTTCATCGAAAGCCGACTATACGAAGATGGATCCGGAGCCTCGAACGGGCGGATCGCGTCACAGAGTCGACTGGAAACCACGTAAACCACTGCTTCCTGGGAGCCGTATTCCTTCGGTGCATCCTTCAGCGTCTCCCGCAACGTCTCTTCGTCCATGGAGATGCCATTCTCGACCAGGAACTTGATGACCCCGAGCGTATCCGCCGAGGCTCGCAGGATGGCTCTCTTCAGCACGAGATCAGCGTCTTCCAGCGCCAGTCTTCGAGTCTCCACACACTACCGCGTGAGTTCTTCACTGTGTGCCAGTACAGAGTCGTATCCAACCGCGTCGTCCGCCGTAAATACGAAAGGAAAGCCGTTCTCGACGAGCCACTGGATGACTCGGAGTGTATCCTGCTTGCCGATCCAGCAAACCGCAGCCCTGAAGCACGCGTAGCAATGGTTGCGCACGCCTGGCTTGCAGCAGATACGGTCGTGACGGTGTTCAATCACCCATTGGACCATCTCCAGCGTGCCGTACTGCATCGCCGTCTTCAGGGATTGGACCACGAGCGGCGCTGGATGCAGCGCGTGGATCTGCTGAGTCATTGGCAGGTCGCTGTTCTTGATCACCGCATCCATCGCACAGGCGAGTGTGTGGTCTCTGACGGCGTCGTGGAGGGACTTGTCGTTGAGGAAACGAGAGGCAACGCGCTGGAAAAGCCAGACGTGGCCACTGGCGGCGGCGCTGACGAGCGAGACGCGAGGCGACGGGTCGAGATACTGCGAGAGCAGGTGCGTGACGTGGTCGAGTGCATATACGCGTGGGTGGGTGAGTCGCAGCGTCGCCTGCGTCTGCACGAGAGGCTCCTCCGTATCCATCGGCCGGTTTGCTTGGTGATCGATGATGACTTTTCTTGAATGAGATGCTTGCTGTTCACTGTGGTGAAACTGCTTAGGTTCGGCTGGGTCGGTCGTTATGTTCGTTTTTGTTAAGTGCGGTTCAACCAGAGTGATGGTCGGATCCTTGACTTCAACAACAAGCCAAACTAAGCTAATCAGCCTTTCTATCACTCACTTGCCACCACATACTGTAAATTTAGTCAACGTCTGTCAACGCCGTTGGAGAGCTCATGAGTACTTTCCCAAGAAGAAAGGCTCGAGCCCGAGACGACGTTTTCGACACTCCAGACGATGCACAAGCGCCTCGCACGCAGGCATTGCAAGGCGAAGCGAATACGGTACCGTACAAGCAAATGGAAATGCCCACAACTCAGTGCGGCTTTGGTCGCAAACATGAGAGCGCAGTGGCGTCTCATTCCAACGCAGCGTTTACCGCTGAAAAGGAGACATTTCCAGGGCTGGCTATCGAAACAATCTATTGAATCTTCCTCTCACATCCTGCCATCGAGCTCCATGAACAACACCGTTGAAACTGAAGTTAGAGGCGGTTGGATGGATGACTGAGCCCGAAACCAACGGTAAAGACGAAAAATTCCATTCAGTCGCGTTATGCGAGCTCACTAGCTGCGACGGATCTGTCTAAGCATGCCACGCGACTCACGCCCTTACACTGAACTGCTACAAGACGCACAAGTCGCCAGTCGAAATTGTGTGGATAGTGCTCGCGAACCCACTGCATCGCGGGCAAGTGGCTCAGACGTCGCAAGTTAATGTCCACTAACTGGTCCCGGAAGGCGAACTCACGGTAGTTGGAGTGGAGGAAGGCAAGAAGCTGGAGATCCGACGCTGCAATCGCAAAACCAAGCAATGATCCATAACTCGCCGCTGAGGGGGCAGACAGGCTCGGCCACAATCTGTAGGAGGTTGGTGATCTCGCAGCCATCGAAGGGAGTTGAGCACGGGCACTGACTCATTCTCATTGTGTCTTAGGTAGACCGGTGGTTGAAGAAGTAACCGCAAAGCGCATGCTCTGCAGGCGTCGGGACGATTCTCATGGAGCCACGCCAGTACCTGAATCTCCCCCGACGCAGCTGCGGCATCCATTGCCAATGTCACGTGGGCCTCGTTGCAGTTCACGAACAGCCAGGCGACAACGTCCGTGTGGCCATTGGCAGCTGCTGTGGTGACACTGGCTTCAGTACAACCTTCCGTTCGATTGGCATGAAGCCACTGAACGACTATGAGGTGGCCGTTTGCCGCCGCATCGTCCATTGCAGATGTCGTACAGCCTTCACTTCGATTCAAATGTAGCCACTGGACCACCTGTAGGTATCCGCGTTTGGCAGCGTTGTCCATATCGTGCGTCGACCACGAGCCGAGACCATTTGCATGTAGCCATTTGTACAGCTCCAGCACTTGGTTCCCCTGGGCATTCCTTAGCTTCCAAACCCGCGCGTTTGTTTCAGGAAACTGACCGTATAGCCATCGAAGACCGTGGACATTGGAGGCGTACATGCGGCGAAAGCCGTCACACAGGCGGCTCTTGATGACGTACTCCACAACAGCTTCAGTGCTGTCCTTGAGGGACGCTTGGATCAAGAATTGCCGCAGGGCGATTTCATACGGGGTAACGCCGTCTTCAACCAAGTACTTGATGACCTCGAGATGATGGCTTGTGGCGCCAGCCACCGCGTCTTGGAGCAAGGTCTTCGCCACATCTTGCGTGAGACGGCCTGTGTCTCGAAACCACTTGACGAGATCTAAACTCGACGACGCGGCAATGGCGATTTGTAACCAAGCCCTGCCACTTTGAGGATTTGGCGAGTAGCCTCGCGCATGGAGCCACTGCACCACTCGACACGCATCTCGAGTGCCAATATTGGCGGCTGCACCATTCAAACACTCATCACAGAGGTTATCATCATTGGGAGGACAGCAAAGACGATCGTGGCGGTGCTCGATCCACTCGACCAACTCCAGAGACCCGTTCTGGATCGCCGCGTTCAATGTCTTGAACACGACTGGCTCAGGATGCAGCTCGTGGATGTGCTGCACCATAACGA
>JAADXE010000377.1:0-27369 GCA_023337545.1 Pythium coloratum
GCAGTAGGGGCTTCGGTAGGGGCAGCTGTAGGAGCTTCGGTAGGGGCAGCAGTAGGGGCAGCAGTTGGAGCCTCTGTAGGAGCGGCAGTAGGAGCGGCAGTAGGAGCAGCAGTAGGAGCAGCGGTAGGAGCGTCCGTCGTCGGCACAACAGGCGTCGCACCCGTTGCAGGAGCCGCAGGCGTCGCAACTGCTGCAGGAGGAGCCGCCGTCGGAGGCAGAGTCGTCACTGGGTTGAGCGTCGCCGGTCGCACGGATCCAGGCGCCGCGCCGTCCGTGGTATCTCCGAAACTGATACTCGCTCCTGGCGTCGTCGTGCCGTTCTTGGCGGCCTCCTTGGCCTCCTTCTCCACGGCCTTGGCCGCCTTATCCGCCGCCTTCTCCTCTGCGCGCTCGGCCTTGTCCGCTGCCTTATCGGCCTTGTCTTGGGCCTTTTCCACGGCGCGCGCGGCCTTCTCCTGGGCCTTGGCGGCCTTGGCGGCGGCCTTTTCAATCGCGCGCGTCTCCTTCTCCTTATCCTCGGCACTGCGCACCACGTTCGGGTCGGCGCGCACGATGTGCGTGTCCTCCTGGACCTCGTAGCCCAATAGCGCGAGGATCTGCGGCAGCGTGAGGTCGGACGCCGCCTTTCCGTCGGCGCCCTGGAAGCTGTAGGTGACTTGCGGAGTCGCGTCCGCCGCGACGCTGGACGCCATTAAGCCGCTCATCGCGACGGCGACAAGCGCCGCCACGCGCAGCCACGACCGCTGTAGCATTGTTCTCTGTGTGACGTAGATACCTCGGAAGGTGGAGAGCGTCTCTTGATGGTGTGGTGTTCACACACAGACAGAGAGCGAATGAGCTATTCCATTGGTCTAGTCCAGTGTGGGAAAGATGTTCAGTTACTGCGGGTAGAGCGGATGTAGCTCTCTGGAAACGACCTCCATAAATGAATAGACACGCAACCGAGATTTGCTGGTAGCTGCTACTCTGAAATGATGAAACCTTTTGTAAACGCATATCCAATTAAGATGATTGAAATGAATGAACTGGTTTTGAGAGGTGATGCGGAATGCTCTCTGTCGCCGCATCGCAGGGCCAGATGGTACTCGACGATTTTGACTCGGACAGAACGGAGAGCCGGTGAAAGCAGCCGGTTTCCAGGATTGGCTGCCTAGTTTCACTACTATTCTAGGCTATATATACCCTATTTATGGATCTTGACGTGGTACACATAAATTTAGAACATGTAGCCATCTCTCAAGCTGAAGAGACGCTGGCAATGGGCTCTTTTTACATTGGGATATTGGAAGGGAAGCGTCTTGGCCCCTATGGACACACTCACACAACAACAGTACTCTAGTCATGACTCTAGTCATGACTAGGATTCTCGTGCGGCTTGCTGGGCCTGGATCATGTGCTGGATGAACATGTCCGACAAGACGATCTTGTCCTGGGCCGAGTTCTGGAGCTGTTGCAAGTACTGCACGGCATCCGCGGAACTGGCTGTCGACATGTAAGTGTCGAATTGCTGGTGGTCCTGGAGCTCTGACTGTACGAGCTGCAGCAACCGAACGAGATACTTGCGATGTGCGACGGACGCCTTGGTCAAGACGTTCTGGAGAGCCGACGGATCCGGCAGATCCACCGAGCCAATCGCAGATGCAGGCCCTGCCGCCCCGGGTGTCAGCTGCATGGAGCTGAGCTCAATATTCAGCGCGGCTTCCACACCGTCTTCGCTTGGAGCACCACCAGTTTGGTCCTCGTGGTCGTCGAAATTCTCATCCAGCGTACGAACGCTGTCGTATCTTGATGCAGATTGCAACGCCGCGGATGACGCTGGAGCGTTCTTGGCTTCCTGCTCCGTGAGGTTTGCGCCTGAGATTGTGAGGAAGACTTGATGTGGCCGTGCGAACACGCCGTGCTTGGGTTTACAGCGGAAGTAGTACCGGCCTTTGACACTGCCGTCGTTTTTGCCGAACGGCTCGTCGAGTTCGATGCCGATCCACGCGCCTTTCACGCCTTCAATATCGCCAATGAACCGCACGAACCCGAAGAGCTCCTTGTCAGGAATACACACGCGATCGCCCATCTCGAAATTCACGCCGTTCGTGGTCGGAGGATCAATAGACGACGGTGCGCCATTATCATCCGTCGAGTCTGCTATGCTTGGCGCTGGCCGGCGAGTAGGCGTCGCCCCCAACGGCGTTGGCGCATCCGACGAGGCGTATCGCTAATAGATATCCACACACACTGTCAGCAAAAGTATAGGGAGGATTGATAGAAGCGCAAGACACGTACGGAACTGGCGTCTCCGTTGACGAGCTGCTCGAGCCGCTTCTGGATCTTGTAGTCGACCGTGGTCATGAGCAGCGCCGCGCGCTTGGGGAACTTTTGCTGGAACACCGTGAAGAACTCGTACGCGACGCTGCGGCACGAAGACGATGGGTCGTGGAGTGCGCCGTTCAGTCCTGTTTCCAGGTTCTGGACGTCGGTCTTGTCCAGCACAGCACTCCAATTAACGACTGTGAGCTTGAGCGACGTGATGCAGCTCAGTCGCATCAGCTTGTTCTTGCTCTCGCAGATCGTATCCACGAAAAACTTGAGCGTCGCGCCCTTGACGACCGTGCAGCTCACGAGTGCGTCCACGCATTCCGCACAGTACGAGCCGCACACTTTGTTTCCGGAGCCTCGCACTTCGACGAGATTCGGCAGCATCTCGCGTACAAACGGCACCATGGCGTCGCGCGTGATGCTGGCGATCGCAGTGAGCAGCGCGCACACTTCTTTGACGATCTGGGACCGCAAATCCTGGACCATGGTCTTCAAAGGCTTGAGGATCTTCCAGATCTCGAGGCTCACAGAACTGGCGGCGCTGGGCTCGAGCGCCTCGAATTGCTTGCGGATTTCAGCGACGGCGTGCATGCGTTCGACCCAGTTCTCTGGGTTCTTGGCTATGCGCTCCATCTCCCGCGTGAGGTTGATTGCCAGTGCATCCTGTGAGAAGAAGAAGAAGGATTCGATAAATATGAGGATTTTGAGCGACTTCCACGGAGGCTACGAGAGCTGGAATATCATGGAGACGTACCTTACTCATCGCGCTTTATGATGACCTGTGCGTGAGTGGAGTGGGATGCTTGTACAGTGCGTGGTGATCGAGTAGATCGAGTAGATACGCTCGCGCGGATTCTCGTCGTCGCTCTTCAATCGTCCTAGTCGGTTCGTATGCTCATCGAGCACTTCGGCGTGTGGTCAATTTGAAACGAATGTTCGTAACTTTTCCTTTCAGTTGCAGCCACTTTCCGAGTTCGTAACTGGCATGATACTCAGACTCAGACTCAATTGGCTACACTTCCAACAAATGTCACTCGAGACTGTCATTGTCATTTAAACGAGGTAGTCATTCTGGAGGGGGAACCTCGCATCGTCACAACCAAAATCCGCGCAAAATGGCGATGCGCTTACTGCGTGTGGTGGCGCTGTGCGCGCTCTCGCTGTCCCCAAGGGCCCACGCGTCTTCGGCCACTAAGCAAAGTGTCGCCTTCTATCGAGATGCCGAGACGCCGTCCTTTTTATCGCTGGTGAGCGCCGAGGAGAAGACTTCTCCGGCGCTGGATCGCGAGTGGATCTGGCGCCGCTACGAGTCGCATTTGCTGTCCAAGACGCGTTCTACGGCGTTTATCGTGTTGTTTACGAGCGAAAACGACTGCGAATCTATCGCGGAAGATGCGCAGGACGAAGAGGAGCCCGTCGCGGAGACGGAGATCGAACGACGCATCCAGGAATGTCTGCAGCAGCGGTGAGTTTTGTGCTCTTATTGATCCTGACGCTGTCATTTCTGGCTCTAATTCGCTTTATATAATGGCTGTAGAGACCGTATTGATATGGTAGTGAACGCCACGCAGAAGGCACTGAGCCAGCAGCGTGGCGCTGGGCCCACCACCATCGTCCGCATCCCCAGGACGCTTCTTCCTTACGCGTTCGACTATGTAAGAATCCCACTTCATAGACTGCAGTGTTCGTACACAAAACCTAACGATCTGCCTGTGTTGTATGACCCACAGCACCGCGTCTCGTCGTCGCCGTCGCTGCTGTGGCTGTCGCCTCGCTCGTCGAACCTCTTCCAGCGGTACCCGCACCCGCAGACCAACTTCCTCGACCTGTCGGCTTCTTCCAGCGTCATCGACGTCCCCGAGGCCATCGCCACATTCTTACAGCGCTGTGCGAAGCAAGGCGCGTCGTTCACCAAGAACGTGCCGCTCGCGCTGGAAGGATCAACTGCGGAGACCGTGATCAACGCGCTGCCTTTCTTCGGCATTGGTCTCTACCTGTTTGTACTGGCGATCGAACACCGCGCCAAAGTGATCAAGGTGCTTCAGAGCCGCGTGACGTGGCTCGTGGTCACTGAGGGAATCGTGTACGTGTCGCTCAGTGGCCTTTTCCACTCGATCATCCACAAGATGCCGCCGTTCGTCGCGCACCCGCAGCACGGCTTGTACTTGATCCACCCAAGCGGGCGCAAGCAGTTCTTTTTGGAAGGGCTGGTCAACGGAAGCTGGAGCTTCTGGATCTCGTTCGGACTCTTCAGCATCGTCGACATTCTTCCAAAGCTGCGCTCGCCGTACGCGCGCGACGAGCTGTTCCAGTACGCGCTGCTGGCGATCGGCATCGCCTACATCCTGCAACACTTGGTCTTCATGGCCAAGCACCGATGGCTCAACAGATAGACAGGCAGGCGTGCCACGTTCTCCGATACGAGTGGCCTTCATCAAATTCCGTGAACATACCAACCTCTTTACCACGCAACTGGACGCATTCGTTATGTATTGAGCTCTCCACCATACTATCACTGATTCTGCTTGGTCACTTCAGACAGTAGAAGCTCCTGCACTTCACGCAGCCCCTTTTGTTTTAAGGGCTTTCCAGTTCACTACTCAATCCTGGGAGTTGAATTACGCCACGAACGACGTTGGCTCGCTGCCCACACCGCCGGCGTGCTGGTGCACGAGCTTGGCGAACTTGAGCGCCAGTTCGTCAGCGTCCGCCTGCGTTTCGGCCTCGGCGTACACACGGACAGCGTCCTCCGTGCCCGACGGACGGATGAACGCGCGGCCCTGCTTGTTCTGGTACTGCTGCAGCGTCTCCGCAAGAGCCGACTTGAGCGTGTCGGGCGACAGCACCTTGGTGTCGTCCACCTCGTCCACCTTGATGGCCTCGCGCTCCTTGATCTTGGTCTTGGTCTGGCGGCTCGGCAGGTCGTTGTAGATGCGGTCCCAGTCGGCGATCGACCAGTTGCGCTGGATGAGCAGCACCTCAGCAAACAGCAAGTCGCTGATCGCGTCACCGGTCGCCTGGTTGATCAACTGATATGCCGCCAGCAGCTGCACGAGCGCCGCCTTCTTGCGCTCGTCGTGGATCGAGTTCTCCCACTTGTGGAGCTTCTCCACGAGCGCGTCCTTGATGATGACCGTGCCGTGGCCGTTGGCCTCAAAGTAGATGCCGATATCAAACTCCGTGGCCTTCTTGTGGCAGTACTTGACGCCCGTCTTGGCCTGCACCACGCGAATGCCACGCGACTGCAAGTAGCGAGCCGACGCGCCGTTCGCGTACGCCGTCTGGACAACGCCGAACGTCACGCCTTCGCGCTCGAGATCCAGAACGCGGATCTTCTCGGCGAAAAAGTCGGCGAACAGACACGCGAGCTTGTCGCCGTCCAGCAAGTGCCACACGCCGTCCTGGTCGAAGTAGTGGAACACGACGCGGTCGGCGTCGCCGTCCAGACTGCAGAAGCGCTTGCCGCGGTCGGCATCACGCGAGAGTCCGACTGGCGGCTTGCGCGCCTTCTGGACGTGCTCAGCGCCGCACTCGTGGTTGAGCTCGCCGTCCTGTGGCGTGTAGAGAATCTCCACGTGCAGGATCTCGCTCAGATCCTTGGCCAGCTTGGCGAGCTGCGGCGCGCCGATGCCGTGCGCGCAGTCCACGTACAGCGGCGTGCGCATCTCGAGCTTCTTAGCGTCGATGCCCGCCGTGAGCTGCTTGAACGCGTCCGTGAGCATGTTGTAGTAGCCGATCTCGGACGCCCAGTCGCCGCGGTTGTACTGCTCGTAGTTCCACTGCAAACACACATCCAACAGAGTCAGCTCAAGCCTACTTGCTACAGTCTACAGTGATGCGTGGAGATCAGAGTCAATAAGGCACGTACCATGCGCACGAGGTGGTGGAGCTGCGGCGTGGTCTGGAGGCCAAAGTCCAGCACGTTGCCGCCGATCACGAGCGCGCCTTCGCGCACGAGCTCGGCCAGGTGCTCACTCGAGGCGCGCGTGTCCTTGGCGATGAACACGTTGCCCGTGTGGTCCAAATCGATCTTCTCCTGCGCGACAATCGCGTCCAGCACCTCCACGACCTTGTCGGCAGCGGCATTCGCGAGCTGCGTGGCGTGCTTCTCCCACGACTGCTTGAGCATCTCGCCGCGCGAGTCCACGAGCTTGAGCCCGTTGTCGCTTCCTGGGTTGTGCGACGCCGTGATCATCACGCCCGTGATCTTACCTTCGCTCTTGCAGCGCAGCACCGCCAGCATGCCCATGCGCTGGCACGTGGACGCCAGCAGAGACGCCTCCATGCGGAAGCCCGCCGTGCCGTACAGCAGCTCACGCACGTTGGCTGGCTTGGCGTACTTGGTGGCCTCCTCCGCCACGCGGGGCGTCTTCTCCGCGACGCTGATGGTGCTCATGTTCGTGGTGTCAATGCGTTTCTTCCCGACTGTGAAGTGCTGTCTGTCGGCTTTTCCGGACAGGAGGAGTGTGTATCCTTTTCCACATGCGAGGGGGTCAGAAATACAAAACCGGTTTTAGCAGAGCGTGTGTTCTTCGTGCAACATAACAGCAGATAGGGTAAATGACACAAAGGCTTGGCTTTACACCGGCATAAAAACCGGTTTCGGGCGGAAAAATTTCGAAAATTCGGCCAGTCCGAATTACCTCATTCGAGTGACTATTTGGAGTTAAGAACATTCGAACACAGATGGTGGTGGTTTCTAACTGAAATTGAAATTGAACTGGCCACGACACGCCCTTCCAGGCGCATACCCCGACAATGGCGGTGGCCGCCTAGGCGTCATCTACGTCGCGTTCTCTTGAGCTACAGGCGCACACGCAGCCACGTACACGCCGTCAAGACCATGGCGAGAAGAAGGCCGCGTGTTGAGCTGTCGGCCATCGCGGCGCTGGATGCTGACGTCGCACGCGCGCGACAGCAGTGCGACGACCACGTGCGACTTGCCTGTGAGTGCAAAAAGACGTTTACTACGTGGAAATGAGCGTGATTCACTGATGAGGACTGCATTTACCTGTGTACTATAGACGAAAATCTTCTGCAGCGAAAAAATGGCGCGAAAACGAGTTTCCACGACTGCTATCTCGAGAATTTACGTCATTTTTTCGAGTCCGAGGCTGCCGCCAAGCAAACTACAGCGTCCAAGTGGTTACAACCAGTGCTCCAGGTGTTCCTGGGTCGGTTTTTCAGCATTTACGAAGACAGAGATGCGTTTGACGGCATATGCGCGTCGTTGCGAGCCGAAGGAGCGTGCTACGGAGTCGAAAATGGCGAATCGTGGATCCAAATCGGGTCGTTTGACGTGCTGAAGCGTTCTTTACACCGGGATACTGCAGCTCGGATACCCACACACAACCCCCAGACACAGTTGGCACTGTTAGATACCCAAAAAGATGGTGCTGTCGTTCAAGAACGGCCTTCCATACGCCGTCCAAGCTCACGTCCCAGTCTTCCCAGTGACTACGAGACCAGTTCTGCCGCAATTTCCAGCGGCTCCGACCTCAGCGACCTCCAGGACGACGGGCCGTACACTGTGCCAGCCAACAGCGTGCTCGTGGCGTCGGAATTACGAGTGGAAGTGCTCAAGAAGTCGCAGAATTGGCTCGGCCGCTGGCGGTCGCGACAGCTCAGTCTCCGTTGGAACGAGCTCGAGATGAAGAAAGGCCTCAGCGCCACCGACAACCGCCACAGCATCGCTCGCTCGTTTCCAGCACAACCGGCGGTCACCATGGCCACGCCTACTGCCCACGATCTGAACGGGATCTCCTCGAGCTCGAGCTCCACCAAGATCAAGAGGTACGCTTTACAGAACCTGTTGTCGCTGCAGCTGATCCAGTTGAATGAGAGCGAGCCGACTCGCAAGCTGGCGTTGGATCTGCATTTCAAGCAAGCGGCGGCCAACGGCAACGGCTTCGCGACCAAGTCGCTGATCGTGACGAGTGACAAGCCCAGCGTGAAGGATCTGATGGCCAAGATCGCGACGCTGACGCTGTTCCGAGGACTCGTAGCCGGTGATCTGAAGGCGCCGATGGTCCAGAAGTTGGTGCAAGCAGGCGCGAATGTGAACGCGTTCTGTGCGATCCCAGTGGCGACGCGGCTTCGGCTTCCAGTGACGACACTGTGTCCTCTGCAGTTTGTGTTCTTGCAGTATTGTCAGGCGAGTGATTCGACTCGGGGAGGTGCACTGGCCATGGTGAAGATGCTGCTGGAGGCGAAGGCGGACCCACGCAGTTTGCTTCACTGGCATTTCGCTCGTCGCGTGCTGTTGTCGAGTGAAGAGCCGCAAGGTCTGGGCTTGGAATCACTGTTCTCGCTGCTGGAGAGGTCCTGGGTGACTGCTTTTGGAAGCGACGCTCACGGATGGTCGCTGCTCATGTATGCCAGTCGAATGGCCGACCTGGTGCGAGTCTCAGAGCTACTGCAACGAGTCAAGGAGAGCGTGTCGACGCCAGCAGAGCTGCTGAAGTACATCCAGCACGTCAGTGGCGAAGGCGAGACGGCGTTACGCATCGCTATCCGAGCTGCATGCGGCGAACACAAGACCTCCGGTGAAGAGATCGCGTTGCTGATCGTGGAGACCTGCGTCAGTGTCAGCGGAGAGGCCTCAGACTTGACGACGGCTCTGGCGTCGAGCGATCCGGAGAGTGGCTCGCTGGTTCATCTCGCGATCAAAGCCAGGCTGTGGCGACTCGTGGACGTCCTGTTGAAGCACGCTGCAGTTGTCTCGGATGGAGGATCAAGTGAGCACACCCTTCATCTTGCGATACGGTCAGGTGCACCGAGTGACGTCGTAGCGGCGATCATGCAGCAGCAGCCGAAGGACTCTTCTTGCGGCGAGCTCATGGAAGCAGCGTTGGTGTTGGCGGTAGACTGCGAACGCGAAGACATCGTCGGGGTTCTTTTACAAAACGGAGCGCCCGTGTCGGAAGCAGACATCAACGGCGACGAGTGCTTGCTGAGTCGAACGATTTGCAGAGGCATGTCTTGCGCGGCGCGTTCGATTTGGGTGACTGCGTCGGCCAACAAAGCAGCCACTTCACGCATCGACGCGACGTCACTCATCGAGCTTGCCGTGCGACGTGGAATGTATCGACTGAGCCACGAGATCGCCACGGCAATACCGTCGCCCGCCGTCGATGGTACAGGAGAGTCCAGAATGACCAACGCAATCGGTCTTGCGATCCAAACAGGACAGCTCGAGTTGGCGTCGACGCTGCTTGATGCCGAGGCTAGTGAACTCTCTTTTGAGCGGATACTCAAGGCGTTGCTCGCGTTGTCGGCTGAGCAGCAGGCACCTTTCGACTCGGAGGATCCTTTGTCGGTCTTCAACTCACGTTGCGTTGAGGATATCTTCACGGACACACTGGCGCGGATGGAAATGCTCGACCAGACCTACTTCCCAACGCTTCTCCATTCCGCCTGCAGCCTCCACGGTCGGCGCAGTCGCCATTTGCTGGTGCTGCTGCTCGCGTTTCTCCGACTGAAGAACGTCGACAGGATCTCCGACATTGTCACGCAATGTGACTGCATCGCCGATGGAACGCCAGTCCATTCCGCTTTGAGGAACAACGAATTCTCGTCTGCTCTACTGCTTCTGAATGAAGTACTGCCCAAGTCGACTGATGGGTCGGAGGTCGAGGACGAGGATCTCCAATGGATCGAGTCGCCGGATACGACGCTGCTACATCTCGCGTGCCAGTGTCCGTTGAATCCCGAGGCGCTGGTCATCGTCGACATGCTCTTGGGCAATGGCGCGTATGCGAGAACGTGGGATTCACAAGGTTCCACTCCTCTCCACGTCGCCATTCAACACAACTGCGACGCACGGATGATCCAGATCTTCGCGAAGCACGAGCAGGATCTCAATCTCTGGTCGGAGGCAACCGTCACCATCAAGTCTGAAGCACTGGGTGGTGAGGAGACGGTAGTCCCGCTCACACCGCTGGTGGCGGCGATTGAAAGCAACAACGTGGTGGCGTTTCGCGAGCTCGTGCGATGTGGTGCAGACGTCCGAGCGCGAACACCGAAGATCCGACTGGGGCTGCTTCAGTTTGCTGCGTGTCGCGTCGGAGTTATCAGTCGCGAAATGATCGACGCTGTGCTCGCTGTCAAATCCGCTTCTTCAAAAGACGTGGCCGAGGCCATGAGCACCGCAAAAGCGAAAGCCGTACTTCTTGAGTGTCTTTCCCGACTCGCGGACTCTGCACCGGTGGCTGATGCTGTAGACGAATTGCTTCCAGCGCTTGCAAATGACGACAACGGAGTGCTTCGCATCACACTGCTGGGGCTTCAGACGCCTGCACCTCCGTCCATTCAGCCTGATATCGTGGATGCTGTCCCGATCCCGGCGACTCCGCCGCTGTCACCAGCGAGACCGTCGCTGTCTCCACCGCGTTCACCGTTGCGCCGTTCTTTTCTCGACAGTGAACCTCGCCGAACCTCCAACCGACACCTCACGGAGCGCCAGTCTCGCGAGCCGAGTCCAGTCAGACTACAGCAATTGGACGACGATTCCTTGCACTTCTTGCACGACGAAGAGAAAGCGACGCTGACGCTCGTCGCCCAAGAGGCCCGCACAGAGGCGCAGGAGTGGCTGAAGAAGCGCAGCGGCCAGAAGAAGCTGCTCTCGGAGGCACGCGCGTTGCTGCAGAACCGTCGAGACGTCAGCCACCGACGGACACCTAGCGGCACGGTGATTCCAGGGCTCGACAAAGGCGAGAACGTGATCGTCACGGACGAACAGCTCCTCGAGACCCACAAGGCACTGGCAGCCAAGCTGTTCATCGACAAGCACGTGGCCGAGGTAGTCAACGAAGCTCGCGCGGTGATCGAGCGCGAGAAGATGACGATCCTCCAGTCGACAGGCATCTTTCCAGGCGAAATGTTCCCCTCACATCCAGGACGCCCTAAGGATGCGTCCATTGGCAGCAGCAGCTCTTCCTCGACACTGAGGACACCCCGGACGGCGAGTATGAACAGCTCGATGCTGTTGCTGTTCTCTGGCTCGGAAAGCGACACGTTCCTGAGCGAGTTGAGCGGCAGTGGACGTGGCGCGGCGCATAGGAAGGCGAGTGCAGTCGATGACGAGATCCTGAATCCACTGGAGCGCGAGTCGTTTGTCCATATCGCCGATAAGCGAAGAAGCCTCTCGTGAGCTGCGAAAACCTGTAAGACAGACAATAGAAACGGCGGGAACGACACCGCCGGACAGAATGACACTCGCACGTACTGTTGCTGTGAGTGTGTGGGTCGAAAAAAAAATCCAATTAGATACATGCCGATGATGGTAGTCCAGCTCGACTAGGCACCGTTGAGCGTGGCGTTGAACCGGTTCAGGTCGTCCAGCGAGGCGAACGCCACGGCCGCTGTCCGCGCCAAGAACCGCTGACGCAAATTGCCTACAGACACCACACCACAGCACCCAACCAGTCAGTCACCGCTCCTTAATCGACCCACGCGGAGTAGTAAACGACACGTACGGTAGGAATCACGAGTCTCCATCTTCTGGCGCTTGAACGCGCGCGTGTCCTGCTCCAGTTTGATCTGCACGCCCTCCATCTTGTCCATCGAGTGCTGCAGTGCCGTCACGTGGTCCACCGTGCGCTTGAGCGGTGAGATCGTGGTCTGTGGCAGCAGCTCCAGGAACTCGAGCTTGGCGGCGACCTCTTTAAACTGCTGGGCCTTGGTCTCCAACGCCGCCTGCTCCAGCGTCATGCGCTGCGTGTCTTGCTCCAGTTGTCGGATCTGCAGGCGAAGAGCGCGAAGCTCGTCTTCCAGCTGCTTCTCACGACGCTCCGACGGACTCAGGTGGGACCGGTCTTCCTGTTCTGGCTGTGTGGAGGCCGTCGCGTCACTGGAAGACGACTGCGCAGCGTCACGCAGACGCTGCTGGTGGAGCTGGTCGACGCGGTCCGAGACGTCGGCGGGGATCATGACGATGTTGCGGCGCACGTAGAGCTCGAATTTGTCAAAGTTCTTCTCAAACGCCTTCTGGATACGCTCCATATACGCGCTGGAGCCCTGTTTACAGTGGATTTTACGGTCAAAATGGCGTCTGACCATGGTGAGGCGAAGGGGTATTTCGTACCTTGGCGACGGCATTGAGCTGCCGCGCTTGCTTCTTCTTGTCTCCACACGACACCAGTTTCTACAGGAGGCAACACACTATGATGTAAGCCCCTAGCGATGGAGGAAATACTCATATTCGGCTCGTAATCATACCTGGTGAAGCGCATTTTCGACCTCGCCGGTGGCAAATCGCGCACTTTCCGAGACTGCACTGTTCACTGTAGGAGCGCAATCGCGGTATGAAACATATCAGTCGATAGCTCTCATCCAGGGGATTGCAGTGAGAGTACGTACAGTCGACGAGGAACGCATCTACGAAGCTGGTGATGCCCGTCGCCGGCGTCTTGGCGACCGTCGTGGTCGCGTCGCTCGCCATGTTCGCGCGTTTTGGGTTTTTGAGATTTCAAAATAGTGACGTGTAAAGTCAGTCAATCGAGGGAAGGTTACACATCGGTACACATCATCTCTGATGTGGGCCACGTAAAACAAGGCAAGGCTATCGACAGAATGATGTCAGTTGGGCAAGTCCTTGATGGACTTTTGGCGCCAAGAGCAAAAGAGGCAAAATGGCGGCACGCGGATGGGAAGGAGATGACGAGGACGCGCCGTTCACGGCCGCGCGGCGGGGAAACGGCAGCGTCGCTGGCGGAGATCGCGGCAGTGAGCAGCGTGGAGGTGACGCGGAGGGCGATGATGTCCAGACCAACGAATCGGCGGACAAGCAGCCGCCAAAGACAACCAAGCGCAAGCGCAATTTGCTCGGCGAGTCACAGTTGCTGTCGCAGGAGGGATTCAAGAAGATCTACCAAACGTTTCCTTACCAAACGAGTGGTGGTGTTGCTGGACAAGAGGTGAGAGGAGGAAGAACAGTGCGTTGGTGTGGTGGGATGGAAAAATGGAGGCTGACGACTTGTTATCTATTGGTGTGATGCAGGCCAAGGCGCTCAACTCGCTGATCAAGATGTACAAGCAGTGGGCGTATGATCTGTATCCGAGCCTCAACTTCGAAGACTTCATCGATCGTGTCGAGGCGCTTGGCAAGACCCACGGCGTGCAGGGCCTCATGTCGGATCTGCGCAGCAAGGAGACCCGTCGTGCATTGGGCATCCCAGAGGACAACGATCTGCCTGCGGATGACGAAGCCAATGGCCAGCGTGAAGAAGGTGGAGACGCGGACCCGGAGGAGTCTGGATTCATCGTGCCAGGAGGCGACCAGGACGACGGCGAGGACGACTACAGCGAGGAGGAAGCCATGCTCTAGGGAGGTCGTCCATATTGACGACTCGGGTCATTGATGTAAATTAGAAGAAGACAGAAATGAATGGGACTTCTGGATAGACTTTTGTCTGGATAGACTTCTGGATCGCTGGATCGTGGAGGTGTTGGCATGAGTTCGGTTAGTCCATTGACCATGCATGGTGGGATTACGATCGGGCGGGTCTTCCGTGGGTGGTGTGTCACACCAGGCTTTTGAGTCCAACGGGTTCACTGGTTCCTTCGGCGGGTTTCAATTTCCTCGTTGAACCCGTTCCCACACAATCGGTGCCACCCACGAACCCGCGGGTCTGATCGGCGGGAACTCGAGAAAACCTGGTCTGAGAACCCGTTGCCCTTGTTTAGTCTCTTTGTCAAAACCCACCCACCCGCGTATACTTTTGGCCCGCCAGAGGGAAATTTCATCACATCTCGCACAAGGGAAGGGCCTGTTCTTACAAACCGAAAGCACCTGGTCCCCCATACCAAGAAAGCTGGGAGAAGCACATTGGAGTTCACGAAGAAGAGCGGCAAGTCCGACGTGTATATCGAGGTCTCCACACTCGCGCACGAACCAACTACACAGCTGACCATACTGTACAGACGAAGGGCTGTCGAACGAGCTCCTATTCATACGTCTCACGATAGTAGGAGACGCGCTACGTGACCAGCAACCCAGAGAACTTCCTCCCAAACGATGCTGGCGATGCGACCAGCCACTGGCACGACCCCTTCCCCAGGGAGCAATGGAAGCGCGACGGGCTCCGCCAACGCGCTCTCCAACGTCACAGACAACATGTTCGAAGCCGCGACCGACTGCGCGATCTGTGACAAGAAGTTCCACGCCTTCCGCCGCAAACACCGTTGTCGGGTACGTTGTCCATTTTGCATATTTACGGTAACGGCGGCATCACATGGCGCTTATAACCGGAATTTGGGCGATTCCGTGGGATTTCTGTTCTGACGATATTCCCGTTCTTTGATCTTCTGGTCTTCAACAGTCGTGCGGCCATGCCGTGTGTGGTAATTGCGCACGCAACCACAAGATCATGCCGTCGTCGTTCCTCGTGCGATACAACAACGAGCCTGTGCGTGTGTGCGACCGCTGCATCAAGGGCCAGACGCAGCTCATGCAGGAGCGCCGCCGCATGGAGGACATTGAGCGCGCGCGTGCGCGGCAGCAGGCGGCGCTGCAGGACGAGCGCATCTCGCGCATGGTGGAGCAGGCGCGACTGGACCAGCTTCTGGCCGAGCAGCTCGAGATGGAGGAGCGACAGAAGGCCCTGCGTCTGCGCCAGCTCGAGCAGCAACACTTTGGAGCGCGTCCAGAGCGAAGCTCGATCCGTCGGCGACGCAGTATGGACGACTCGATCGCGATCCATGACGAGTGGAATGCAGCGACTGCGATCTCGGCAGCAGTGGCCAAGACGGCGCCCAAGGACCTGGATGTATTTATTGTGGATGCCGAGAAGCGGTCGCTGGAAATTCTCGATTTGGCGGGCGTCAAGCCGTCCCATCCACCGAGCTCACAGCTCGCGGTGACAGCGATGGCGGCGCCGGCGTTGATTCGCGAGGCAACGGTGGTGTCGGAGGTCGAGGACGAATGTGCGATTTGCCTGGAGACGATGGAGGCCGGCAACGCGATCTACACGACGGCCTGCGGCCACAGCTTCCACTGGCGTTGTCTGAAAGAAATCCAGAACTCGGACGTGTCGAACGCCGATAAATGCCCGTCCTGTCGTACGACGATGGAGGAGATGCAGGTGAAGAAGCAGTGTGACCACCCGCGTGTGCGGCTCGGCCACCGCTACTGCCGCGACTGTGGCAGCGCAGTCACGGAACGCGACGCGAAGCCTCGGCCGAATGACGACGGCACACCTTCCATGGGTGTGCCCAACGGCGGTGTCGCTCCACCACCGCCACAGCAGCCAACGTCCTATCGAGCCAGCTCACACGGTGCGCTCGTGCGGTGTCCGCAGTGCCAGATCCAAATGCGTGTGCTTCCGCACATGTACAACATGTACGTCTACGTCGACCTGTGCTACTTGGCATTGATTGATCCATGAGGACTGACGAACGATTGATTGTTCTCCTGATTGATACAGGCGAGTGGCGTGTCCGTCAGGTCACATGTTCCTGGTGCAAGTCGCTGGCCAGGGTGCCGCCGCGGGCGCTGGTCCAGGTTTCGGTGGCCGTGGCGGCGGCCGTGCGCCTCCTCCGCGTGGAGGCGGCTACCCTGGCACGTCCTACTACCGGTCTACGAACTACTCGGAGCTCTAGACCGCTCTGTAGATTAGCGATGCGCGCATCCATCTATCGTGTGTTTCCCCACCGCAGAATAAAGTAATACCGTGTTCAATTGTCATAGCTGCTGACTCGATTGAGCTCGTCACGCTGTCAGCTTGAGGCACCGAGAGCTTGTATCACCACAGGACTAAAGCACCATCCTACTGCCACATTAGTGGTGTACTCTTACGCGTCCTACTCGTGCATGCTTCGCTACCTACACGCGCATTTACCGCAGCAATGGAAGGATCCCGCGCATTCAGCACCTTCTCATTTTCCATTTTCCATGCTTTCTGTGCCATTCAGTTCTGAGCACCATCACTCTTCCCCCGCTTCACTGCCACAAGACATCCCTCCATTAACGAATACGACCCTCTTGAAATGGGTCAGTGTAGCGATAAGGGTACGTGTGGTTATACTGTACCCCTAACCCTCAAACCGCGGTTCACTTGTCGTGGGGTTACGGTTCACACTCCTGAAAAACTGAACCGCGAGTGGCCAGTCCTCTGGGGTTCCGCCCACCAGCCAGCCATTTGCGTTGCCTCACACTCACTGGAGATGGCCCGCGAGTCGCCTTCCAAGTCATTTCGCCTTTGAAGTAAAACGAAAGCAAAACCATGGCTGTCGGTGAGTGACGCGACCTGCTATATGAGGGTGAAATGGCGGCGATCTCGAGGAGGATGCGGGACGAGTGCGTGCGCGATGGATAGAGCAGTCAATGACGAGCACGCGCACGGCGGTCGTGTAACCAGAGCACCACAACAACGCGAGAAATTCGAGTCGCGAGATGACGCATTCACGAACGAGCCCACAGATACGCGGCGTATGATCTACACAGGAGACCGAGTACTACAAACATCAATGGAGGCGTCTACACCGGAGACGTGAGCTTCAACTGACCGTGACTGTCCAGTCGCCTGCCGTCTGCATCCTTCTCCGAGATCCACCCGACCATAACCCACCAACTAAACTGGAGAACACCAGTGAGCAAGCTTACTGACATTCGCTTGCGTTGTGGTAACCAGGCAAGAACAAGCGATTGACTAAGGGCAAGAAGGGCGGCAAGAAGAAGGTGTACGTGCACACTACCTCGTCTTTGCCTCTTGCGTGTCAATGCTATCAGGTGCTGACATGATCGGTCTCCATTCTGTGAAAACAGCATCGACCCCTTCACGCGCAAGGACTGGTACGACCTGAAGGCGCCAGCCATCTTCTCGGAGCGCAACTTCGGCAAGACCCTGGTGAACCGCACTGCCGGTACCAAGATCGCCTCGGAAGGCCTTAAGGGCCGTGTCTTCGAGGTGTCGCTCGGCGACCTGAACAAGGACGAGGAGCAGTCGTTCCGCAAGATCAAGCTCTGCGCCGAGGAGGTCCAGGGCACCCAGATCGTGACGGGCTTCCACGGCATGGACTTCACCCGCGACAAGCTCTGCTCGCTCATCCGCAAGTGGCAGTCGCTCATCGAGGCCTTCGTGGACGTCAAGACCACGGACGGCTACACCGTGCGTCTGTTCTGCATTGCTTTCACCAAGCGTCGCCCGAACCAGATCCGCAAGACCACGTACGCGCAGTCGGCCCAGATCCGTGCCATCCGCAAGAAGATGACCCAGATCATCACGGACGAGGCGTCCAAGTGCGACATTAAGGACCTGTTCCTTAAGTTCGTGCCGGAGATCATCGGTAAGGAGATCGAGAAGGCCACCCAGGGCATCTACCCGCTCCAGAACGTGTTCATCCGCAAGTGCAAGGTCCTCAAGAAGCCGAAGTTCGACCTCGTGCGTCTGATGGAGCTCCACGAGGGTGGCGCCGAGGAGAAGGGCGCCAAGGTCGCTCGCCAGGAGGACCAGCTCGTCGAGACGCTCGCGGGCTCGGGCGGCCGCTTGTAAACAATAGTCGACCATGACGACCATGACGACTGCTGCTTGCTAGTGTTTTGGGGGAGGTCGCGCACCGAGGCATCGGTGCACGGCTTGTCTAATCGTATCAAGAATAAAGGCGAAATTCAATCCACTCTGTCGGGTTCAATCTGGGTCCTCCATCGGGGTGGTCCCACGTCCAGGAGACGTACTGTACCCTCTCATTCATTCAGCTCATTCTCGTCCTCGTGGACTTGTCATTTTCGACAGACGTTCGAATTTTTGGTCTAAACTGCCTCGATAGATCCACTGAGCTTCGAATACAAGGCTGTCATTCATCCAACAACTCCAATAGGCACTCGCGTGGGGTCAATTTTTTGTTGGCATTTTCACCAACAAAACCGCGAAGACGTTGGTAGGGAAAATGGCGACGACCGAGGAGCGGAAGAAGGCGATGGAGCGCAAGTTTATGGAGAGCCGTCCGCCGCTGGCGTACGCCAAGCTGCAGGGTCGTGCTGGTGACGACTCGCCCTTTGACATGCTCATCACCACGCTGCCCATGGAGCTCGGCCGCGGTCCTCTATCGCGTACGTTTCCCCGTCATATTCATCTACGTATTCAAAAATGCCATACACTAACATTGAACTCCTACTCTTCTAATAGCGACCCCTGGTTCACTGATCTGCCTGGGCGAGCAGAAGGCGATCTCGCGCAAGCACGTGCGCATCCAGTGGAACCAGGACAAGAGCTGCTTCGAGCTCGTGTGTCTCGGCAAGAACGGCGTGTTCGTGTCCGGCACGTTCATCCACAAGGACGCGACAATCGAGCTTAAGTCACGAGCAGCTCTCAAGATCGGACCTGCGCGCGTGTACTTTCTCGCGGCGATCCGCTCAACCTGCAGCACCATGAGCGGCTTCAAGATGATGCAAAAGGCCTTTGAAAAAGCTGCCGCCAAGGGCAAACTGTCGGCTCGTACGGGGCTCACGGTCGACGAGCTCGTCGCGCAGATCATGGAGATGTTCCCCAAGAGCGAGAACGAGCTCGGAGGCCTGGAAAACCTCAAGAACTTCATCACGTACGTTGGGCTTTTTAGGTTATATGGGAGTTTGTATGGATGTACGGACTCATGGAACTCTTGGTGGTACTATATGTAGTGTTTATATCGAAGAAGACACACAGAACTTTGACCTGATCCCATCGACGTCGCCGCCGCAGTATAAGCTCAAGCCTTGCGCAGGCAGCTCCGCAGCGAGCTCTGCAGTCGGTGGGAAGACCACTGCAGCGGACGACGGCGAAGGCGCTGCACGGAAGAAGCAGAAGACGGACGCATGAAGCGCTTTTTTCTTTCGTTGGTTACAATATGTGTGGTTGGTTGTCTACAGTACCCTTCCTTTGTATGGCTCTCTATGCGTAGTCCTTGGCGGCCTGTTCGAGCGTATTCTCCACGAGAAACGCCTCAAAGCGCACCCGCTGGCGGTCCATTTGCGACTCGCACAGGCCGTCGACGTCGTATCCGTCGTCTTCGAAGACCTTGTTATCGCGTGGCGCGTACGGCACAGGTCCGTACTCGGGCGTGACGGTCGTGAACGGCCTGGACACGTTGGCGTTCATGTCCTTCATGAGCTCTGCGCTCTGGAAGCGCGCGTGCTGCTGCTGCCACACGCGTTCCCACAGCTTTTCAAACCGCAGCACTTCGTCTTCCACCGCCGCATGACCGGGAAGCTGCAGGACCTGCGAGCTCTGCGCCGTGCCGATACGAGCGTGGACGTGGTAGACGTGAGGAAGCACGCGTTGCCACAGGCGTCGGTGGTCGTGCTCTGAATCCAGCAGCCTCTCCGTGACGACGCACCAGTGGCTCAGGTCCAACGTGAGCTTGAGACTCGGGAAGGCCTCGAGCAGCTCCAGCGTCGGCCACGGCGAGTAGAAGATACGTCCACGATGCGTCTCGTACGAGACGTTGGACACGTCCAGACTGTTCTCGATCTCCATGGCGTGGGCGATGAACTCGATCTGGTCCAGCTTGCCCCAGTGGTCGCTGCCCGTGTGGGCATTGATCCACGTCCGCTGTGGAAACGACTCGCAGACTTGACTTAATTGCTGTTTGTACCGGTCCAGATGCGAGCGCACGCCTTCAAACTGCTGCGATAGGTTGCTCTCTTCGTAGTCCACCCAGCCAGAGTACACGCCGACGATGAGCTGGAGCTCGTGCTTCTGGAGGAGCTCGTTGACGACCGGTGCCTCGCCCAATTGCGCCAAGTCGCCCAGACTCGCCTCGATGCCGTCGAAGCCCTGGGCCGCGATACGCGCCAACAACTTGTCAGCATACGCGACTTTATCATTAGGAGACGTTAGGCCAAGCCGCGCGGCGCTGGGAGTCCCCCATAGCGAGCGGAATCCCTTCAATGCGAACACCATTTTGGTCGGATTTTGCGTGTCGTTCCGCCGACTTCCGACGATGATGCTGACGTTGCGCAATGGGATGTCCCAACAGCAACATACTTTCCTCCAATAACTCATATAAACGTGATGTTTGCGTAAATTGATAATATAGCACCACATGGATGCTGAAACTACGCATATGGACGAAATGCCGGGCTCACTTGGCGTCCTTGGCGTCGCTGGCATCGTCGTCGTCGTCACCGCTGCTCTTCTTGGCAGCCTTTTCTTCATCATCCTCACTGATCTTGGCGGCCTTGTCGTCGGCAGCGTCCATGTCGTCGTCGTCACGCAGAGGCCGCTTCTTTTCGGCGCCGGCACGCGCACGCATGGCCTTCATGAGCTGGTAAAACGCGTCGTAGTCCATGGACGCGAGCACGATCTCGAGGAAGTTGTCGGCGCGCTTGTCGCTCTTTATTGCTCGCTGGCAGATCTCGGCAAACTCATCCTCGGAGACGCCCTGCTTCTCCAAGAAATCTGGCGAATAGTGCCCGTCAGTATGGCCTCCTGGAGTAACCAATCAAGGTATCAGCTATTGACTCGCTCACTGACCTTCCATTTGCTTGTTGAAGACTTGCTGGAACTCGAGGTAGATGGTCATGTAGTTGAGCTCATGCTCGACTTCGTCGCTGAACGCGAGCGCGTGCTTGAGGAAGAACTCTTCGAACGTGCGCTGGAACGGGAACGACGAGATGTGTTCGGCCAGCGCCTTCACGACGGGCTCCTGGATGCTCTTGGCGTCCGACATGCTTACGAGGATTGGCTCGAATTCAGAAGAGAATGGAACTGAGAACAGTGCGGGGCGTTTGTTTGCCAGCGGAACGACCGACGAGCCGCTCAGTCACGTTGAACCGTCAGGCTGAGTGGTCCCAAGTTAGGAATCGCGTCGTTTCACTCTCGTCGGTCAGTTTGAAACCACTCAGCCACCAGCAGATCAGACGGCAGAAAGAACGTCATCATGATGGGAGCAGCAGACAGCCACTACGTGCTCACAGAGCCATAGAAGGCCTCGTACCTCTCGTGCTAGGAACTCTACTGGTACTTCGCATTGTGTGTGGGTGGCTCAAGAAGATCGAACATGGCTACACTCATGAGTCTAAATAGTCTTCTATTGAAGTGATTACAGTACACACTCAATTCATTTTTGCGTGTCTGAATTGTCGAGTTGTGAGCTTTTCACTGGAAGCGCGATGTGAGTCCCGATACAAACCCTCACTGATTGATTGGTGAAAATGGCAGCCCGCATCACCAAGCTCTTCCTGCAGAACTGCCTCGAGGCGCGCGCCCCGGCGACCGTCGGCAAGAAGAACGCGAACGGCAATGGCCTAAAGAAGGGCAAGCTCGCGACCAGCGCCGCTAAAGCCAAGGTACAGGCCAAGACCGGCACGAACAACCGCCGCAAGAACAAGACCAAGGCCAAGTCGGGCGTGCGCTTCCTGGAGGCCGCGCAGCAGGAGCAGAAGACCTCGGACAAGACCAAGGAGAACCTGCGCAAGCTCAAGACGCGCGCCAACGACAAGTCCAAGCGCCTCATGGCCAAGGTAAGCCCTTGATTCTGACCTCGTCTTGTCGCCTTTCTCAGATATTAATTGTCTGTTGGTGTCTGTGTAGGCTCTTGAAAAGCGGCAAGCGCTTCGTCTGTAATGTCGGTTGTGATCATCCAAGCGCTCATGTACAGTGCTGTGTACCATACGCCTCATCCAACGACCGACCCCCTCAGACGAATATATAGATAGATATATAGATCCATCAACTTCATTTTTCTTCATTTTCATGCCGTTTCTTCGAGAGCTTCCGTCTCAATCATCGCGCTCTTCCGCTTGCTTAATCCTTCTTCACTGGCGTCGCCTTGATGCCGCTCTGGTGCACCTGGACCTTGGCCACGTCGTCCAGCTCCGCGAAATCGTCCTGTTCGCATAGAAATGATACACGTGCATTGTGTGAGCTCTCTAACGCGCAATATGAAGCCAAATTGCACAGCGCCAACGGCAATCGTACCTGGCTCATCTGCTTGACGGTGTAGCCGAAGACACCGGCGGCGAAAGCCGCCAGGCTGCCGCCCATGATGAGGTTCTTCGCACGGATCGAAAGCGCCATCTTTGTCTCTGTCTGATGTTGCTGTGTGCGGAGGTCCGATGTCGCCGATCATGATGGACGACTGCGGAAAATGTACTAGGATACATCTGCTAAGTACGAATTGGACCGTTTGATTCGTTAAAGTGCGATTCGGAAGGAAGATGGCTACACTTTCATGAGCTCTTCGGTGACTACGCTGCGGATGGCGAGGACATGGCAGCCGTGGACGCCGTCTTCACGACGTAGACCTTCTTGTAGATCTTCTGAGTGGATGCGGAAGTCGTTGTCTTGGGAACGCCAAACGTCTTGGTTTTGCTGGGACGACGTGTGGCAGTGGATGATGGCTGCGCTTTGGGTACCTCCGCATTCACCAGCTCAACCGTTGCCACCTCCGCCTCGGCTACCTTCGCCTTGATTATGTCTGCCTTGACCTTTGCCTTTGCCACCTTCGCCTTTATCGCCTCTGCCTTCGTTGCCTCAACCTTTGTCACGTCAACCTTTGCCACCTCCGGCTTGGCTACCTGAATCTTGGCTACCTCAACCTTGTTAGTTTCCGCCTTCGCGGACTGAGCCTTGGTCTTGTTTGCTACCTTGGCCACGCCCGCGACTTCCGTGGAGGAATTCTTCTTCTTTGCTTTAGTCGATTCCTTGACGGTGGGCTTCACCTTCGGGATCTCCTGTCTCTCAGCTTCAGTGGCAACTTGTGCGTCGGGCTTGGCTGGCTTCGGTTCATGGACTTTCTCATCTTTCGAGGAGACCGATGACTTGCGAGGTTTTGTCACCTTGGTTTGGGTACGAGACTTCGGTACTGGGGTCTTCTCGACAGGTACTGGCGTCTGCTTGTCCTCAACAGTCTTCACCTCCACAACTCTCTCAGCAAGTTCCAGCGTCTCTGAAGTTTGAGGCGTCGTGAAGGTCGTGGCTGTCGTAGGCGGAGGTTGAGATGGCTCGCTTGGGGTTTCTACGATCGTCGAAGATTGTTTGGCAACGTAGATCTTCTTCACTCCCTTCTTCGGTGCTGATCCTCGTCGCTCTCGTTGAGAGTACGATTCTGATCGTGCAGTCGTTTGTTCAAGCTTCACTTCAACAGGAACGCTCATTTCCACCAGAGCAACCTCTGTGATCGGAGCAACAACTTCCACTCTTGGTGGTAGGCTGGCGCTTTCCTTGCCATTGCATTTGATCTCAGCGTTCGTTTCTTTTGGAGTTGAGTTGTTTGACGAAGCTGGCTTCTCAGTGGGGTTGGCCGTGTCGGTTGAAGTGACTTCGCGTGATTTACTCGGTCGTTGCTTGTCCTTCTTCAGCATTTTCTTCTTTGCAGCTTGGGGACGTTTCTCGACAGTCTCAACGGTCTTCTCCTTCAACTCATCTGTAGCGAAAGTTGGGGACCGAATGACATCGATGAACGGCTTCACGAGTGGCGGCGGCGCTTCTGACACTGCGGCGGCTGACGGATGTGTCTTTTCGGTTGTCGTAGACCGGAAGCCGACGAGCAGACCTTTCTTTCCAAATCGTTGTAGTGACGCAGGAAGTACGACACGAGTTCCAGTTCGCTTCACACCACCGCGCTCGTGGAAGCCACTCAAAGCAGCGACCAACTGCTCGCGTTGACGTTTTCTTTCGAGAAGAACCGCTCTTCTTGACTTCACGGTCGTGAAGGTCGCAGCATCGTCTTCAAATTGATCTTGTGCGGATTGGTCTTCGTCGACAAACACCACGCCATCACCAGCAGAAAACGCTTTCAGCTCATCGAATCGAGCGACAGCGTTAGCCTTGATCGGGAGCGTAGATGTCACAGTCGCCGGAGTGAGCTCGACGACTCGCTTCTTTGGAGATCGAGTGGCCTTCGCTGTGTTAGCTCTCTTGGTTCGCACTGACTCCTTGGTGCCGTTCTCCGTACGGTTCGACCGCACACGCTCCACCTTCGCAGCCTTGGCCGATTCACTCCCCGAAACTTCGCTCTTTCTGATTGCAGACTCGCGCACCTTGCGCGTCATCGTTTCAACAGGTTGCAGCTGCGAAATGCTTCCTTGTGCGACCTCCACGACAGTAGATCTTGATCGATGCTTCTTCACAAGTCCGTGCTCGTCTGAGGGCTCTGCCACCACAACTGGACGGTACGCAACGACAACCTTCTTCATCTTTCCACCAATGGCAACCCGCTTGCTCATTGGTTCGCTTGGTTGCACTCGCGCACGCGTCTTTCGACCTTGAACTGATGACGATTTCTCCTTCTTCACCTTCGTTCTCCCCTTCTCGTTTTTCTCCTTGTTTTCCTTTTGCGAGTACTTCGGCTCGTCGCTGACTGGTTCAGTTAATATCACGAGACTCTCAGCGACTGCTGGAGGACTATCTTGATCAATCGTCTTGACCGTGCGCTTAACTGGTCGACACGGATCCTCAGAGTCAACCGTCGAAGGTTGTGATGAATGTGAGCTTTGGGTGGCACTCTCATCTCTGGCAAGGGGTGTATCACGCGGAGCCGGGCTGGAGGTGTTGGAGCGTCGTGACGAGGCACTCTCTTCAACCTCAACCATCGCGCCGCTCTTTGGGTCAAACAACATCCGCGGACCATTGCGTTTGAGGATACGAACTTGACTTACAGCGGATGCGCCAGCTGACGGATGAGCTGCTATCCCTTCGTACGACGGCCGCGCCGCCGATCGCGGATACTGCTGCACATTACCAAGCGTCCGCTGGTACTCGGGAACTTGCTTCGACGACCCAACTTCTGACTCGCTCATCTTCCACACACTGGAAGATCCAGAAGGATGCCTCTGCGTTATTGTCGGATCCCTCCACGCTGTCACTGAGTTCGGTTGACGGGAGCGACCCTCAGGCTCACTGTGCTCAGCTTGATTATCTTCCTCGGAGCGGCCATCGCTCGTCGATGACTTTGCTGTCGTTGCACGTGGACGCTCAAAGTCTGCTCTCGGTGCACCGTTGAAGTCCTCCGGTGGTCGACTCGGGTATTCTCGGTAATACCGTGGTCCGTACCCTCCGTGTGCTTGGCCAGCTTGGTAGAATTCCTCTTGTCCTCTAAGATTGTCACGTGGCTCGTAGTTGTGCTGCGGGTGGTTACGATAATCTTCATGATAGCGCGAGCCTCCGTAGTGTCGACCATACTCCGCTGGTGGGTCGTTTCGACTGAAGCCGTCATACCGCGCGTCTTGGTTGCTGTGGTAGTGTCCTCCGTACCCGCGTTCATCCATGTACTGCTGGGGAGGACGCTGGTGGTACCCAGTCTCTCGGTATGCGTCTCCTCGTACTTCGTATCCGTGGTGACGTGGGCGTTCAAACTCGGATGGCGGTCCAAACACAAACCGAGACGGCGGAGCATGTTCTGACGCTGGACGATTGCCGTAATACTCCGCCTCACGGTGGTAGGCAGCGTCTGGATGCAGCGCTCGTGCGTCCTGTGGGCATCCTGGGTGCTGCTGTGGATAGCTGTGCTGGTGGAAGCGCATCTGCATGTGGCCATTCTGGTTGTGGTGGTCTGGAAGCTCTGGAAACTCACGCTTCCTCTCCATTTCACGGTGCACCTCGGACTGTGCGAGGTCTTCTTCCACGGCGTCGTCTCCCCATCGTCCGCTGCTCCCTCTCCCCACACCGGCAGGTGCAACAGCGGCAACTCCACCGCCACTGGACGACGACGACGTTCTCGACAGCGCCGCTACGCCTCCATTCCACGCATTCGCAGCTGCAACTCTCGCATGGTACGTCGGACGCTGCGGCTCCGCTCGTGGCGCGTGCTGCATCTCTGCATGTACACCATTCGCTTTCTCTCTTTCCACGGAGCCGTCACTACCAACGCCCCATCCACCGCTCTTTCCCGCCGGTACCAAGCTCACATTCACGTCCTGGCCGTTGTTCTCCTTGCGCAGACTCGACGTGTTGATCGGCGTAGGCGCCGCCACGGCATTTGCCTTCGTTGTCGCCTGGACACCGCCTCGCACTGGCGCCTTCAACACGAGCATGCGGTTCAATCCACTGCTGCTCACGCCATTTCCACTCAGTTCCACGCCACGTAAAGCTGGCGCCTTGTACACAGCACTCAGATTACGACTGGAGAACTTGGCTTTGGCCTTGGAGCTCGCGCTGCTGGCCGTCATGGAGACAGGAAGTCACCGCAAGTTGCCCTTGTTTCCTTTGCTTTGCCTTGGTTTCCTTCTTGCGAGTTGACGCAACTTTTCCTCCCTACTTGGCGATTTCGTTGGAAAAAGTTGTTGGATGTTGGAACCCCCTGCAGCGGCAACTGGGCAAGACGGAATGCACGGAGGTCGAAAATGTGGATATGGAAGGTGTTGGCGTCGCGGAGATCAGCTCGATGGATGGATCGATGGTCGATTCCCACGAAGAGACGCGCGACTGTTCTGGAAGTCCGGACCTCGGTGGATGCAGCTATCGATGGAGGCCCAATGCGCCTGATAATCGCGGTTGACAGCGCCATGCCCCTTCAAGATGCCATTCTCGGTTGCTGCATGAGGGTCGTCGACGCGACCCGTTGCCGTTGGCGGGTTCTTTCTGCCTTCGGAACCGCTGGAGTCCATGATTATGTGCATAGACGTTCCATTTTCAGGTTTTTTCTTCTTCTTTCATGGAGCTTCAACGCGCAATTGGAGCCCCTTGAAGGTATCGACACGATTTCGCGTGCAGGACAGAGCTAACAGTACCAGTTTGACCTCCGGTCAAACCCTTCTACAGGAGCTGCGAGCAAGGACTATTTTCGTACTTAACCGGAGGTGTTTCGGTACATAAAAGAGCCATTTTCCTATGACTATTCCAGGATTTTGCCACGTTTCATCCATGACCTTAACAAAAAATCATGGAACGCAGCACCCGCCTTCTGCCTTTCGGCTCGTCCACAAAGAGTGAATGCTGTTTCATTCACTTTCCGACAAGGCCGATGGATGTTTAAAACACTTCCCATTTGAACACCACCTGCTTTTGCCATCCCATCAGCCGATGAGATGAAGAGCTCAAGGTGAAGACGTACGTGTACTCGCTGTCGGCAGCAGTGGCTCTCCATACACTGCCATTCCGCATCTAGCATCATCACTGCCGACACCAGCCACCTCAGTCACCA
>JAADXE010000378.1:0-27325 GCA_023337545.1 Pythium coloratum
CCCCCCCCAGGATTTATAGAGAGATCAAGTTTATTATTCTATAAATCCATAAATCCCGTCTTTGAAACCTGCATTTAAGTTCCCAAGATATGTCCGATTACAGTGTGATCAGTTTCCAGCCGGCGCTTAGAGCGCGAACAAACTGCAGCAGAGTTAACTGACAGCAACTCGCCCAGAAAGCCAACACGGGATGCTGGACGCGACGGAGCTGCGCCGCGCGAGCGCCACGGATGCCGGCGCCGTGCAGCAGTATCTGCAGTCGATCGACAGCGATGACGTGCGTTGCCTTGCGCTGCGTCTGCGTGGCTTAATTAGCACCATCGGCTGACTATGTAGCTTTCTGTGTGGACAGCTCAACGCGCTGCTGGACCAGTTCGCGGACGCGAAGAGCAAGAAGAAGGGCGACGCGGACGCCCACGAATGGCTGGCACTGGTCCACGTGCTGTTGCGCACACAGGCGACGCGCCAGCGCACGGCCACGCGCATCATCCAGTCGCTCTGGCGCGGCAACGCCAGTGAGATGGAGGCGCTGCGCTGGGTCACGGAGATCAGTCTCGGGTACATGGCCTCTGTCTCTCAACCAACCAGCCACCACACGACGATGGAGGCGGACGCCATCGTTAAAGAGCTCGGCGTCGTGCTGCAGATCGTGTTCAAGTTCGTTCGGGACGCCATGGTTCCGCCGTCCAGCGCGACAGAGACCTCCAGCGGCAGCAGCAGTGGCAGCATGAAGAAGACACTGCCGCAGCTGCTGGCGCTCGTGCCTGTGCTGCTCAATCTGCTGGTGGACACGTCGTCCAGACGACCAGAAAGCGTGACTGGAGGCGCTGTCGGCAGCGGAGATCGCGGCGTGTCGGAGGTGCTGCATGAGGTAGGTACTGTCACGGTCTCATCATCTAAGATTCCGGAGACCATCGAAAGGACTGATGATTGTGTTGTGGGTGGAATGAAGCATGTCGTGCAGCTGCTGGAGCTGCCGTGGGAACTGCGCTCCGTGGCATATCTGCTAGAGCTGCTGCGTGAACACAACTCGCTCGTCTCGCGCGACGGATGGGCTCAGCTACGCGTACGCGAGTTTTCCGTCTCCAGTTTTCCGTCTCTTCTTGTCATTGGGCTCACGAATGCGTTGTTGTTTTCTTTTCGTATTGCAGGAGAGTGTGGTGCTGCTTGTATCACAGCCAAACGCCGAAGGGCTTCCAACAGACAGCATGAACCCGCTCATTCGTGAATGCCTGCTGCTCGCCGCAGCCTGCGACTCGGACGAAGCTCAGGCAGCCGCGTGGATCCACTTGGCCCGCGTTCTCGTGCGACGACTGCCCACACATCTTCGCCAAGAAGCTGAATTCAACGTGCAAATGGTAAGAGCCTATCATGTCGTACGTTGAAGGCCCTCCGGGCAGAAGACTCACTCACCGTGTGATGTGGTTGCAGTGTCTCCACCAAAGCTCGTCACTGGCAAGCCAGTTGTGTGACGCATTACTGCAGCCTCACGTCACGACCGCTGACAACACAGACACCATTCTGGACACAAGTGACGCCGTGCTGCTACTCCACGCGATTCGTGCGTCCAAACCGCTCCTGCACCACCATCTCGTCGGCTCGGTGCTCGCCAGTGCGTCTTCCGACACCAAGTCGGTCTTCTCGAGAGCCCAGAGTCTGATTGCCGTGATCCTCCGAGCTGCAAGCTCCACCGACAAGTCTTTCCACCACGGAGTCACATCCATCATCGAGTTTGGTGGTCGGCAGCCACACGCACGAGTGTGGAAGGCGCAGCTACTCCATGAAGTCGCTCGATTCTGGATGGATGTCGGACGCAGCGACGAGGCGAGTATCGGCTGTTTGACGATGGAAAATGTCTTCTGTGTCGTCGCTGAAGTTCGTGAAGAGATCGTACAAGGTCTGCTCGAGTCTGCACGTGTGCAGGGCAAGTCGGAGGTGCGTCGCATTGGACAAGGCGGTTGATACGCTTAGTAGTGCCTACTGCCCAACTAACTTTGCGGATTTTGACTTGTAGGGGGCTCTCAAGCAGCTCGAGCTCCTCGTCCGTGGCCACACAAGCCTCGTAGCATCATACCGCCAGCGAATAGAGGACTGGATCAGTTCTCTCGCCCATCTCTCCCAGCTACAGCATCACGTGGCGATGCTTGCGACCGGTTTCCAGGTTATGGCGCCTCTCGTAGCCTCTGTCAGAGGTGAATAAATGCCCCTGCACTCCTTTTGTAACTGGCATGGCACTGACATCTCTGGATTTTATGGGTAGATTTCTTCAACTTCGCGATGGTGTTGCTGCGTAAACAACTGTCCTCCCCTCATGCAGCCGACCGAGCGCTTGCGGTCGACGTGTGGTGTTCATGGCTGGAGAGCGGCCTCTCTTTGGATGCTCTGCAGGAAGAAGAGGTTGTGCTGGCGATTAAACACGCCATCGAGCAGAGCCAGCAACGCGTGGGCATGTTCCAGCGTCTCCAACGGGTCTTCAACCGTAAGGAAGCTCTTCGTTCTGCGTCTCTCGCAGAGTTCCATCGGCTCTTGGCGTCGACGCTGGGCGATTTCCTTGAGAGAGCGAGCGAGGAAAGTGGCGACTTCGACGACGACTTTGAAGAAACCGACGAAGCGAGTGATGAGACAGAGGAACACGGCAGACGCGAGTTTCGACGGTTCGAAGTGGCGTCGCTGGACCAGTTCTTCGCCCAGGACAGCTCCGTGGCGGTTGCTCTGAATCTCGGGTCTCTTCTCGAGAGTGTGTTCACGTGTCTGCTAGGCATCGAACGATTCGTGGAGCGCCATTCCCAGGCATCGAAGGTGGCACTGGATGACTCTCGCTTGGGCTCAGACATCTTGCGCTGGATAAGCGTGCTGCTGCGGCATCGGGAGGACTTCTTCCTATGGGTATCCAGTGGAAAAAGCGGTAGCAGCGCTGCCAGCGGCCAATCAGAACTGCGCGTCACACACAAGCGTTTCCCATGGGCACTGGCGGCTCGCGTGGGGCTCGGCTGTGCGTTTTGCAACCTCGCCCTCCGCCGCCAAATCGAAGCCCCCTCGCGTTCATCCAAGACATGGGAGCTGGTCGAGATGCAGCTCTGTCTTGCGCGGCTCTGGCGGAAGTTCGTTGCGTCCACTCCGCTGCCGAATCTATCGGCGTCTCTGAAGGACCAACTTCTCGACACAAAGCTGCTCCAGGCCAGTGCAAGGACTCTTCGTCCGTACGCGCCGCAGATATTGGCTGAGATGACATCAATCGTGACGCGACCGCAGCACAAGACTCCGTCAAAGCTGACCAGCGACGGCGCGTCACTGGACGCGATGCTGTTTGTGCTGGATGCGTACGTCGAGTCACTGTCGCAGCCTCGCAACAGCAAGCCCAGCTCTGCCAAGGCCGAGTGGGACGAGCTGCTCCTGTTCTTCAATGCTGTCACGAGTACTTCTGTCGCGCTTAGTGATAAGAAGGGTGACGGTGTCTCGGAGGCAGTCTTCACAACCTACGCAGAGACGCTGGCGTCTCAATTCCCCAAGTCGATGCGCCACCTCATGACTCCCGATAGCGCGACAAGTGTGGTGGTCACACTGGATGCGAGAGCCTCGGACGAGCTTCTCAGTCGGGCGTCCATCGCACTGATAAGCTCCTTGGACGCCGTGCCAGCAGCAGACAAAGCCTTGGTAGTTGCTGACAAGGCTCTCATCCAGCGCCTATTGGCGAGTCTACGGCGCGTGATGGATCACGAGGCGTTTTCCAAGTTCCGCGTCGCGTGCGTGGCGCTCGTGCGACGACTATTGCAGCACAACCAGCAACCCGACGAAGACATTCCCGACATGGTCTACGCACTCGTGTGTGACCATGTCGTCCACCAACTTCCGCTGCTACGCGGGCTCTTGGCACTGAGTTTCCCCACTGCGCCTTCGCGTTTTGGTCGGCACACGTCAGCGTTGGATCGAGCGACGGCTGTACTCGACGCGTGTGGCTTCCTTCGACGTGGTACTGGAGAAGACGAGACAGTAGACGCTACAAGGTCCAAGCAAGGCAAGAAGCCAACGAAACCGAAGGCGACGTCAACACCACAAGAGGAAGTACGTGTGCGAAGAAAGCGCCTGCGCCAGATTGATGATGATGATGATGACGATGATGACGACGAGGACCGACCAAGCGCAGACGAGCAGAGACGCGAGCAGGGCGAAGAGCTCCACAACCAACTCCTGGTGGACAAATCCACGGCGCTGGCTACCCACGAACGGACTCCTCGACTGGCGACGGCAGCCTCTCAGGCCGCTGCTCTGTTTGCCGCCCTGGCCATGATTGAGAGCATCCACGCGCAGGCAACCCATCAGTGCCTCACGGTCACCAAGTCAGCGAAGGCCAACATGGTTGCAGTCGAGGACGAAGCGTTGCTGGTGCAGGTGCCGCGCATCCACTCGCTGCTGGCGTCCACAGTGTTTGTGTCGGTCGACATCTCGTGGGCGTCGTCGCGTGCACTTTCGAAACTGCTCAGTCTGCTCGAAGGCGCTATCCGTGTGGGCAAGTCGTGTTCCGTCGCGACGCCCGCGACATCGCCAGTGGAAGCTCAGCGCGTGCGAGTATTCGAGTCAAGCGTGCAGCTAGCAGTGCGTGGCCGCGCGTGGCTTGCACTGCTACGAGATGCGACAGCCAGTGCGTTGGCCAAGTCCAGGGTGAGTATGCTACGGAACATGGTGCTGAGGTTGTCTTTTGTCTGTCTAACATGGGGATACGATTCTCATAGCTTTCCGCGACGATTCTCAAGCTCGACGTCTTCCTACTCGACGTGCCGACGCTGGTGGCCTCGCTACTCAGAAGTGTACGTGGCGTTTCCCTCTGGTTCTTATATTTCCTTGTCGTTGACACTCATCCACTCGACTCGTTTCAGGTCTCACTCTCTGTGGACACCAAGCGAAGCCTGCGCACGTTCCTGTCGTCCGTGGAGACTGAACTGGCGTCTTCTACGGCGTCTGCGACGGCGAAAGCGGCCGCGGTCTCTGACTCGAAGACGTCTGTTTCCGCACGGAAGCCCACGGCGTCCAGCAAACGCCATCTCGTCGGCGTCGTGCCCATCATCCACAAGAAGCGCCGCAAGCGCCTGCGCAGCCGCCACCCGTTCATCGACTCGTGCCTCGCGGAGGAAGACGGCGACGACGCGTTCGCAGATCTGGAAGACTTCATCGCGTAAGAGACGAACGCTGGTCGCATTTTCACATTGTAAACTGTTTCCGTGCCAGCGTGGTCGCAGGCGGCGCCTTCTTGACCATATACTTTTGAAAGTCCTAGTAGACAGAGTCATCCATTCACCCCCACACGTTAGTTGAAACATCGACAGGCTCAAATGCTCTCCAGTCAGTGAATCGCCACTCACCTTCTGCTGGAACTTGTACTTGGCGGCGAGATCAGCGTGCACCTGTCTGCTCTGTTCTTTGAGCTCGTGGAACTTCGCAGTCTCCGTCTCCTCTCGCGCAAAAGTCGTCGTGTAATATCGTGACCTCAGTGGCGACAGCGTGTCCTGTAGCGGCTTCCCACCGCGTTTCGGTCCTCCGTCCCCGCGCTCTGAGCCTTCGGCAAGAGCCGTCAACCGATACGCGCGCTGCACAACTTCGTGGATCTCGTTCACTAACTTCTCGTCGCTTGTTCCTCCGTTTTTACCTGATGAAAGTCGTTTTTGCAGCGCTGCTGCCTCGTCAAAGCAAGCCGTCGCTCGCTTCTTCAACTCCGCAGAAGGCAACGGTCGGCACTGTAGTTGGTTCTTCTCCAAGCTTTGCTTGAGTTGCTTCCACGAGATCTTCGTCTCCCCTGGAAAGAGCAACTGCACCAACTCTGCAGATTCGAGCTCAGAGCTCCGTCGCCCCAGGCATTTGATCTCAAAGCCCTGCTTCGATAGATACGAGAGCAACTCCCCGATGCGACCAGGAAGAATTCCCGCCCCCGACATGTCTTCGAGTGATTTGAACTTTTTCTCCAGCGCAGCTGCTTCCCATGCATCCAGTCCTCCGAGCGAACTACTCCCCACGCGGCTCGTGGAGGACCCTTTGGATTGAGAGGTCAACTGCAGGTGTTGCTCCGCCATGAGCTGCAGCTCCTTCTCGTCAGCCGCGTGCTTGGCTGCTTCGGTCTCTCGCTGGATCTTGTCCACTTCCTTGAACAGTATCTTGACGGTGCCCGACATGACTTGTGGTGGAGCACCAGGCACCAGCATCTCCCCGTCTTTCGCCTTTTTCTTCTGGACTTTTTCTCCAGCGTCACGTTTACTTGCCGGCGTGAGCTCGTCGTGGAGCCGCTCCGCTTTGGCTCGCTCGGCATCCGTGACGACATGTCGATCCAGCACCAGCAGCGATGGCACCGCACGAATCACATGGAGGCGGTAGTTGTCTTCCTCCTCAACTGGGTTCCCATACAGATCCAAGTCTTCCATGTGGTGGAGCTTTATGAGCACCGCGAGCGTGGCTTGGAGGTCGCGAATGCGGTTGTTGTTGAGCCGCAACGTGTGGAGAAAGGTGAAGAACACTAAGGACGAATCACTTAGCGTCTTGATGCGGTTGTTCTGCGCGTACAGCTCTTTGATCCGGAAGCATTGGTCCAGTCCATCGAGGCTCGTGATGCGATTGTCGTTCAGCCACAGGGACTCGAGATTCACAAACCCTTCAAAGTGGGCGATCTCGTCGATGCCTCGCTGCGACAGGTTCAGCTCCGAGCAGTTCTTGACGTACTTGTAGTTCTTGATGGGCAGTTCTGCGTGCGGGTCTGCGAGAATGCGGGGCTGCTTTCCTGGCCCAGCGTCTCCTGTCGCACTCTCGACCATCGCTGGAGTTGATTGTGAGTTGTGGTGGGTTCTGAGTTGACACAACTCTGACGGCGCGGCACACGCAAGGTCTTCGACAACAACCCGTGGACTTGAGACCAAAGGCACTGGAAGGAGGAAAGCTGGCTCGCTACCGTTGGTTCGGCTTTTCTTAGCAACATGGAGGCTTTCGTTTGCCTCGTTTATCTTTGGCTCGAGTCGTGAACTGCGGCTTCTGATCATCGATCGATATTGAGACGCAAGAAACATCACAGCGCCCAAGCCTTCACGAGCGAGCGAGCGACGGCGACGACCATGAGTATGTTCGCGAGCTACAACAAGAACAACGCCAAGGGAACGCTGGTGGGGAATTGGGTCGAGGAAGAGGCGCTGCGCTCGGTGACTGGCTTTGCTCGCCGCAAAGTTCCGGAGCCGAAAGGCCCGTCATCGCCAGAGCGCTCATCACCCGAGAAGGAGAAGGATGTTCCCGAGTCCACACACAGGCGGGTGCTTCGACACGCCGACGAAAATGGCCGCACGACCTACGAGACGACCGTTCAAGCCAGCACCAACTACGGCGACGGCGTGATCCGCATGGCGCCAGGCCCTCGCTCGGCTCTTTGTGAGACCCAACTGATCAAAGCGGCGCGGAAGCTGCGAGACCAGGAGCTCGCAGCACTGCAAGATGCCAAGCAGCGGGAACTGGCTGAGGCCAGCACCATGTCGACCGTCAAGGCGTCGTTCCATGCCCCCGAGACTGCAACCTTGGTCTCTTCGACTCGTGTGCCGCGTGGTCGCAATGGTGCCCGTGTGATCGACAACAGCGTGGCGCATCTCACGAGAGGCCAAGTCGACAGTCTGGACAAGGCGAAGCTCGACGTGTTGATGCAGCAACAGCCCCACGGCGGCGTCCCTGTTACTCGCTATTCGCATGCATTAGCGACTGGCGTCGGTCTGGATTTCGGTACGACGGCGTCTGATTCCCACAATCCTTTTGCACGGTCGAGTACGTTCACGAACGACATTCGCGACCCGTCCAAGCGCGTTGCAGAAGCCACCGAGCCAGCCTCGCTGCACGACCAGCGCGTGGGCATGACAGTCCATCAGCGGTCGGCGCTGAAGAGACTTCTTCTCGTTTGCAAGCACAACCCTTCGCGCTGGCAGCAGCTGAAGCAAGACCTCTCTGCACGCTCCAGCACGAGCGGCAACCTCATCCAACTGCCTGAATTCCGCGCCGCGATCGCCAGCTCAGGAGACGGTGTGAGCGACAAGGACGCGATCCACGCGTTCATGCACTTCGACTTGGACCACATCGGCGCCATCTCCCTTGATGACTTCGTCTCGTTTTACGACTCGCAGACACTCCACACGACGCTTTGAACGAAGATTTGCCGATTTGCAATTGAGAATCTTGAGATTTCACTCCAATGAGTCGTTTTTGCCCTTTTGCACCTCCTTTGAGCGTAGAAACTTCAGATACAGCGGCGCGATGTCGTCGTGTAGAATGCTTCGCTCGCCTCCAGGTCCACCGCCGTTGTTTGACGACGAAAAACGACGCATTGAGGCTAATGGCGTACTGGGAACGGTCGACGGCGACGCGACGCGAGGTGAAGTGAGCTTGGCAGATTGGGTGGTCGATTCTGTGAGTGCGTTTCGCTTGCCAGTGCGCCCAGCGTCGAACTGTGAGTCCATTCCAGGAAGCATGACACTTCCAGGCGCAAAACTGGGCTTCCCGTGCGTCCGATTCACTCCAATAGCGAAGGAGGAGTTAAAACTGCCTGGCGGAGGAGGCCGCGGGTGGACGAATCGGGACTCAGACGACGCGAGTGATCCCAGTGCAGCCGCTGAGTTTTGTGCCCTCGAGTGCTGACCCGTAAACGTCCGTTCAATTTCTTCATCCATCTCGACTTGGAACAGAGTCTCTTTCGGAACGGGATTGCACCACGAAGCCGTAAACTTCAGTTTGGGGAAGACGCCGCCTTTGACTCGTGGACGGACGACCTTAAAGGTGTCGTAGTTCATGAAAAGCTCGGACGGCAGCCCGCTTTCTTCTGAATCTGGCGCAGTCGTCTGTGGCAAAATGACCGGGATCGGCGGTTTCAGCTCGACTATCGAGTAGCTTGGAGTGTAGTGGGTCGGCCCTGGCTCGGGACTTTGCGGGCGCAACGAATCTGTCATGATGAGGCGCTTCGTGATGCTGTGAAGTGACACGAAGCCCAGCTGAGATGGGTCCAGTGCCTGCCACAATTCATCGAACTGCTTCTCAGGCGCGTGGGGGAAGATCAACTTCAGCGCCTGCATAAACGCCTCAGGGCCGGCGATGCGGAACTGTCCGGAGCTGGTATCACGCGAGCCACGCATGCGAAACACGAATCCCACACGACGCACCATGATCTGCTGCGTCTCGGGCGAATTGAAGAGATCAGTTAGCAACGCCAGCAGCGATCGACTCCTGTTTACATCGTCACGAAATCTAGTCAGTACCGCGTCATACTGATCGTGCCAATCACAGGAACGTACTTGTCATCAGACGTCGCTGGGTGCCACTGCAGCAAGCGCATGTCCACGAAGTGGTCCTCGACGTGTTCCATGCTCTCGTCTTCGACCATCTTCTCCAAGATGAGTCGCTGCTGCAATTGTCGCCGTCGCGGCGAGTCGTGCGTGCCTCCAGTAGCCAAGTCGTCTCCACCTATTACTCCTGCTCGAGACTTTACACGACGTCCAAAGGCCATCTCCACCGAGCTTGTCCGCGGTGTTGACGGAGGTCTCAGTAGCAACGCGCTACTTGGGGAAACCGGCAGACTCGACGTCGATGTCAGTGGCGTTCGCAGTGCTTCCCGCTCGACAGCCTCGCGCAGTCTCTCGATCGCCGCCAATTCGAGCGACTCACGCGCAGCCATGAGTTGCTTGCGGCGTTGCCAGTTCTGCCAGACGAGAAACCACGTCGAGGGCTGCTGGTTCGCGACTGACATGTTGAATTCCACACCATTTAGCGCCACCGACACACTGTACACGCCTTCCTGCGGGAATGAAGGAGCATCGCACACGACCTTATGAGCTGAGACAAAGCGTGCACTGGCATCTGCAAACGTCACGAATGCAGGCGCCACGGAGCCGCTTTTGGCGTTTCCTGCCTCGGGTGGGATGGGTCCGGGTCTTGAGCCTGGTTCATCGCTCTTGGCAGCATCACGTTGCGGTGGTGCGTCTGTGAGCGCTTGAAAACGAACCACGATTCGGCCTGTATCAACGAATCCGTTGCCTTCGACAGTGACTGCATAGCCTCCGTAAATGGGGCCATTCATCGGGGAGATCGTCTCAACTTCTGGAAGTTTGCGATACAAATGGAGCTCCAAGGGGCAGCCCGTGAACTACAACGGACACCGTTTGTGAGCATTCGTTTAGCATCCGCAGTAAGTCAAGCTCAAATTCTCACCGCCTTATGTGTGCCGCCCAGCCACACGTCGACCCAAATCGAGGGTGACAACACGAGTTCGTCAGGCGAATCCGCCTCCCACTTTTCTGCCATCAGTTCTCGAGGCACGGAGCATAAGACTTCGCCGTCGACGCACTGACCCTTGACGGTCTTCGTCACGTCGCCGCGTCTGAAAGACACTTGGACAGCGCCTGAGGCGGATATGTTCGTGGTAAGATTCACGCCACACAAGCGCACGTCTTGTCGAACGCTCAAAGCTGTCGAGATCCAATTTGGAACGATATCCGTAAGACGTGGTGACTGGAAAACAGCAAACTCGCCTGGACACGCGACGAACTCGATGCCGTTCATGGCGACGCTCATCGTGACCACAGTGCCACGGGGGAAATCGGGCATCGCGCACTCCATGCGCTCGGCCGAAACGACTCGGACAGCCGACGTGCGGACGTCTTTGACGTCCAGCTTCGAGCAATACCGAGCTGCGTTGCATCCAAAATTCGTCAGTAAGTTAATTGATCCGTAGTAACAGTTCCCCCACACAACGTACCTATCACAGCGCCAGTGTCCGAGAACTCGCGTCCTTCGACAACCAAGAGCGATGTATACACGCCATCTGCAGGTACGACTCGCTGGATAATTGGGCGAAGATAGACGCTCACGCGGTGCAGCAATGGATGAGGCGCGGGCAATCGAAGTGTTGACGCTGAGAACTCTCGCGTTTGCTCGCTGGCTAACGCGTCCTGGTCAATCACGTAGATTTTACCAACGACGTCGATAACAGGGCGTACAGTGGTCGATACGGGTCGCGCGGTTGGTCTGGAATCCACGACGTGGCTGCCAACCTGATCGTCTGCTGGGGCCACGTAACTCTGAGGAGGAAGTCCGATGCTGTCGAAGTCGAGTCCGTTAACCGAGATGTAAATGTTGACGATGGACGCCTCCGTCGCACCGAGGGCTTTGAGTGGTGGGGTCACGCATGAGACACAATGATTCGACCGATTCGTGGCCTCCACCACAGCAATGCGCTTGCTCTCAAGTGCTGTAGCGCCGATTCTGCCTGTAGAGCCGGGAGAAGTTACACTTGCCGTAGTAATCACGGCAAACGCGACTCGAATCACCCCCGAGGGAACGAAATTCATGCCCGAAATCGTCAAAGGCGTGCCGCCGCTGACGCAAATGAAGGAAGGCTCGGCACTGAACACGATCGGCGTTGGCACCAGAAAACAACGCGACGGGGCCCCTGACCAGAAGTCTTGACCGTTGACCGCAAGTTCCACGATCAGCTCACTCGGTGCGAGCGATGGCGGTGCACCTTGGCGTCGAAACGCACGCAGAAGCCGCTCCTTACGGGCTCGTGGCGTCTCCTGCCGTTGTTGTTGTTGGTCGGAAGCTGCAACAGTCGCCTTCTTCTGTCGCATGGCTGACATGATCGACGACTTGAGGGTGGCAGCGTGGAGAAGTCTGGACGGCAAGACCTTTTTCGAGGGCATCGGAATGTACGCGATGGCGAGCTCAACGGCTCCTAAATCCACGCGCTTGCCGCCATTTTCTCGCGCTGTCGCTTTCCGCACTGGAAACCATGCACGCACACAGAACGGCTTGGTGTGATCACCAGCGTCAGCAAACTTGATCTGGACTTGCCCGAGCAGCTCGCTTTGATCAGATGAGATCTGATTCTCGATCGAAACACGAATCAAGTGTGGAAGCTCTTTGTCGTTGCGCCAGTCAAAGTCGAAGAGCTCATTCCACACAGGCGACGACGTGCCATCCTTACGGGTGCTCTTGAGTTGGGCTTTCTCGCAGTGGACAATCGCGAACGGATTACACGTAGACGTCTTCTTGCCCACGAAAAGGTTTCGTGCACGAAGAAGGAGGACGAAGATCGCGCCTTGCCGAGTCCACACTTTGAGAGGGGAGCCATTGTTACGCATCGCAGCAGCAGCAGCAGCCACGGCTGAAGTGTGACTGGTACGTGGCGGCGATGTTGGCGTCGTCATGGTCGGGGCCACGATTTCGGTTGCGACAGCGGAGCCTACGATGAAACGTGGTACGATAGTAAGTAACTTTCCGTCGCTTGACCCAGCTCCCGAATTCAGCTGGACATCGGCGATCTGCATCTGCCCACGCCGTTTAAAGCGTGCTTTGATTGCACTCTTCAACAGCACAGTCGCTTTTTCATCAAGCCCTTGGATGAGCAGCTCCATCGACGAGAGGCCACAAACAAGCGCATGCACGGGTGCAATGGACTTGATGGTCGGCGTGCGATAAATCACAAAAGGGATCTCGTCTTGTCCAAACGAGGCGGTGATTCCGACCATATTGATCGGTGCAGACGCAGCGGCTGGAGCCAGAGACAGAAGCTGATCGGACGCTGTCACACCACTTGATGTCGACACGAGAGCGACTTCGATGTGGACCGTGATGTTTTGCAGTCCAAACTTGCTCTGAGGTGTGTAGAAGTAGACGACGTCCTCTGGTGGGTAGAACTCGCCTCGGACGACGACGTGCTCCAGTTCCTTGATTCCTCGCATCCACGTGAGCCGCACCAACGGCGCTAAGTCGCCGAGCGTCATGCAGGAGTTCAGGTTGGTTCCGTGGATTGCAACGTATGTGTTCCCGCTCACTGGTCCTCCCTTTGGTTCGACCGCATCGGCACTGTACAGCATCACGCGCGACTGGCTTGACGCATCGCTAAACTCGAGCCCACCGTCCATGGACACGCGATAGTATATCTTGTAGCATGCTAGTCGCGGGGGCAGTTGCAGGCGGAGTCTTGTTGATGATACAAACGTCGCAAAAACATCGCGTACGAAAAAATCTCTGGATTCCCGTGACTGGATGGATTCAGTTTCGTTGATACGCTTCAGGAGCTCTCGTTCATCGATGGCGAGCGAAAGCGAAGGCAGGCAGCAGTACAAACGGACACATATCTGGCCACTTGTCTCTCCGCAGTCCACGAAGCCTTCGCCAGTGATAACAATTTCTCCACCGGCCGTGCGAGGAAGAACGTTGGGTTTCGTGTCCGTGACGATTGGAGGACGATACGCTTCGAAGACGGGTACGAAAGACACTCCCGCAGCACGAAGATCGTTGAGTTCATGCTTGATCAGAGGAGGAGACGGCGAAAAAAACGCATCACCAGACGAAATCTGAACGCCAAACCGTTGAGGCTGCGCGAATGGTCGAATATCGCACACGAACACGTCCGAACGCGTCATGAGTGGCGAGAGGTGTAGGAAAACGTCAGCCTCACTCTCAGATGGAGCGGTACTTGTCGCTGGTGACGACCGCCATCGAAAATGCTCCTCAACGCGATAGACGCATTTGGTTAAGCCGGCATCTTCGAGTCCACTCACAGGAACAACGACCCGACCGACTTCCCAACGCGAGCTACTCGTCCCTAGCTCCACAAGCTCCAACGTGACGACGAGTAATGCAGACGCGATAGCATCGGATGGAATCTCAACTTCAAACTGGTCCTCCCATCCGACTGACGACGCCGATGCTCCAGTCGTGCAACTCAACGCGTTGATGACGATACTTTCTCGGCTCGTGGCTCGAAATGTCTGGTCTCGATAGTCCACTCGAACGCCCAGAGTGAACAAGGGGCTTGCTCCCGCTCCGCCATCACCTCGATACTGCGTCAACTGCTGCTGAGCCCTCTGCGGAGAGCTTGCACCTCCTGTCGATATGCCCCCCGCAGAGATTGATGTCGTGAACAGAGGGGGAAGCAAACTTCGGAAATTGCGCACGCTTGCGATTCGGACGACGAGTAGGCGATAGCGTTCCATAGTCGCGGCAAAACTCACGTAGCGAGTTGCGTCTGTGATCCGCACGATCGTTTTCTTGTTGTCGACAAAATGTTCGCCCTTGACACGCAATTTCAGCTGCTTGTGGAGCAGCCTGCTTGGCGGATCTAGTCGCGTGATCCGCCATAGTCTTGGATCGTAGCAATGCACGCACAGCGAATTCGAGAAGACGACATCGTCGACGACGATGGACAAAATCGTTGGTCCGTCGAAGGGTAAAGAAGGCATGTCGCACTGAATCTGCAGCTGAGGTTCACCGGTTGCCGAGTGCGAAAGCGGGGTGGTAGTGTTTGCAAGGACACCTTCCATGAAAGTTGGGAGCGTGTGAGTACCTGGGAGAACAACTTGGGCATCGGCAGTCGTCGACAAGTTACGACTGGAATCGGCGCAGGCAAACTGCACACGCGCAGTCACTGTCGTTGGATTGACCGGGTCTTCGAACCCACGCACAGCCGGAGCCGCCGCCACATCCAGAGCACATGAGCAGCGTTCAAGGAGCTCAGTGTCGGAAGCCACATATTCGAAATCGGGAACGATACGGTCAATCTCGACGATGGTAAAGCCGCCTTCAAGCCGTGGAGCCACACACGCGACGACCCAAACACCTTGAACCGTTGCGATGTACTCTCCTGTGAGATAAACTTGAACCCCTGAGCTGTCGGCAACAGCTGCATGAAGCTCGCACGATTCGCTGGCGGAGTCGCCAGCGACGCGCAGATCCATGCAGACAAACCACCACCGCTGTGGCTGATTCTCGGGCTTTAGGAAAGTCGATCCAAACGTGATCTGGCAGTGCTGTGCAGCTCCGATGATGCTCGTGGACTGCTCCAGACCGTGGTCGACGTGAGATCCGTCTGGTCTGAGTACCATGAGCCTCATTCCAGGTAGGCTACGGCTGACAACAGTCATCCCAGACACTCCAGTCGGGAGTGGAAAGAGCAGAGCGTCCATTCGACGCGGCAGAGATTGTGCTGAGTCGACAGTAGTTTCGTTGGCGTCATTGCGGTGGAAGCGCGACTTCGGCAGCACGCTCGTGAACGAACTGAACTCGTGGGTGGATGCCGTTGCAGATACTGAGACCGACAAGAGCATATCTTTGATCCAATCGGTGGTTTCGAAGACGCAGCAGCCATGGTCGTCAGGTGAGATCGTTGCCAGTTCCGCTTTGCTTCCCACACAGCTCGCTGATACAACGACTTTACCCAAAAGCGCTGGATTTGGTGGCACGAGGTGGACTTGTAGCACGTAAAAAAGACGATCTTGCCATCCACCAACGAGATTGCCGTCGCAGGTGCTGACGATGGCCGTTCGTGCGATTGCTTCGTGTTGTCTGGCGGCAAGCACTCCACTCGCCTTCACAAGCCCCAGCGCGCGTTGTTGTCTCGCCAAAAGTTCGTATTCATTGAGAATGTCACGCTGACGAAGATGCGTGAATACTGACGACGGAGAACAATAGAGCACGAACCGGTCGCCGCCAATGTTCGATGTGAAGCGATGCTGCTTGTCTTCGCGGATTGTGAGCGGCTCGTGAATCTGCAGCTCACCCAGGCAGATGAACTGCTGGGCATTGAATGAGAAGTAGACCTTCACCGATCCGGCACAACTAAACTCGGGTACTGGACAGGTGAGTTCCAAGCCGCCTTTGATGATCTTGGCAGCAATGTACGGCGATGGCGTTTGAGACGAGGAGCCAGCCGAAGACTCTGTGGCAGAAGAATTCGAAGTCGAACCGCCGGATGAGCTTGAAAATCCCCCTGTAGACGTCGCAAACGATCCAGACGGTCTACGTGGGCCACCGCCTTTCGCTACAATAGCACGTGGCCGCGTCGCATTAGCAGCCAGTGAAGCACCTGAACTGTCCAGAAGATTATTTGACGTAGCGGAGATGCTGCTGTTTCGAAAGAAGGTGCTGCGTCGTCTCATCGTCGACTGGGTCCTCAGCTTCGCGACTGGTGCTGCATCCAAGACGAGCAGTTCGCGCGCGGCCCCAGTTTCATGAAGCACCATACTGGATCCGCGGCGTTTCTGGGCGGAAGAGAAGAGTTGTTGCGGTAATCCTTCGAAGTAGAACGACACACGCTCGGCTGCAGCAGCCGAGTCAGTGAATGAGCGAAGCAACTTGGGCAACTGAATCGTCACAAGGCGGGTCTCCGATGGAGCGGCTCGATCAAAACAACGGGTCGGGACATGTCGCGGCGACCATTTCAACTCACGTGGCGGAAGATCGGGATAAAACTGGAATGGCACACTGTGCGCAATGAACTGTTCGCCTGCGTTCATCGTGAAGTCGATCAGCACACTGATCGCTCCTCCTCCGAGTGCGGCCCCTGGCGCGCTCTTGAGCACTGTGCGCGTGACCTTCAACACGTTTCTCAGTGGACCATTCCGTAGACTCTGCTCCGCCAAGAGCTGGAAAGTTTGAGCTCTTGCTTTCGCGGTCATTGACCCTGTCGATCCATCTCGCGGTCCAGACGCCCGAGTTGGAGAGACAGATGACTGGGAATTCTCGGCGCCTGTTGACACGATGATGCGGTCGATCACTTCCACGCGGGGAGACTGGCAGATTAATAGCGGCGACGCAGATAAAGAGCCGTCCGGAAATGACCGGCTGAAAGTCGCTGGTACAAGCACGCACTTTCGCTCATTGCTACTAGACCGGAACCTCACGAAAATCTGGCCGGTGTCAACAATGTTTGAGCACTCGATGACGATGCACGTGCTGCCTGAAAGCGGTCCGCATGTCGGCGCTAACTCGGTAATCGTCGGCGACTCGTACGCGTAAAACTTTTCCCGCTCTTTTGCGTTGAAAAATGCCGCACATGACACTACGGCAGTAGCCGAAGACGACGTAGCCGACGCCTTGGACGTTGTCGAAGTTTGTCCTGGCGGATCCAACGCCAATGTCGCACTGAGAGGCAACATGATATCCAATGCAGCCGTACAAGGAGTCCGTAGCAGCGGCGCACGACACGTGATCTTTCCTTCGACATGGTCAATCTCGCCCACCACAATCACTCCATCGGTAGCAGGCACGAGGGAACTCGACTTTTGGTGCGAACCATTTCCGCTTGCATTGTTGACAACGGGTGTGCCCGAAGCCGAGCTGGTTGGTGCCGACTCTCCACTCTTCAGTGGTACAAAATGCACTTGGCACTTGGACTCACGCGCGAGAATCTTGTCGAGCCGTTTGTTCATAAACAACGTGACTGTTGATCCACCAGCAACTGATCCGGTCGGTGTCGCGAGAAGGAATGGCGAAGAAAAACAGCGGAACGGAAGAAGAGCCGTGCAAGCAGAGCCACTGTAGTTGCCGAAAGCTGCTTGCATGAATTTGGCGCTTGAGAACTGCTGGCCGTCGTTGAGACTGACTTGAATCTCGAAAAAGCCGGCGTGCGGTGCCTGAAATGAGCACTGTAGTGCACGTGTGGTCAACAAGCCTGTCGATTTTGTCTCGGCCACCTTGTCCACAAACGTTCCTTCGACCAGGATGCGATGATTACTGGAGTCACTGTCTTTGTCTCTGCCGGCGTCTTGCTGCTGAAAGAGAACGACAGCCTTGCAGCCGTGATCTTCAATGAAGTCGCCACTGACGGTGACCACGCAGTTCGCATCCATAGCGCACCAAGCCGGTGAGATCCGTCGAATAACCGGATTGTGGTAGTACTTGAAGCGCAGAGTCGAAGTCTGGGACGATGTGTAGTTAATTCCGTTGAGTGCGATGTTCAGGTAGGCGACGCCTGGCTTGGAAACGGCTGGCGCAATGAAGCTCACGGCCTCCCCCACAATTTTCCCCTTAACGAGATGCACTTCTTTCTTTGACATCCCTTCATCTTCTGGCTGACTCGCTGCAGCCTTTCCATCGCTCTCATCGTCGTCTTCATCGTCGTCTCCGTCATCCTCACCCACGCTCGCCAACGTTTTTTTCAAGCCACCACGGCCTTCGCCTTCTTCGTCAGCGATAGTGACGCTGACCATGATCTCACCTGTATCCACAATCTTACCACACCACGCGAGCACCTCTGTCCCACCGCTGATCGGGCCGGCGTTTGGTTCGATGGTTATCAAACCTTCAGGGGGGTCGTAGAAGAGGAAACGTACGCCAGAGCTGATGAACTGCTGGAACGAAGCCGAAGATATACCACCGACGTCGCGACACAGAGTTACTTTGATCACCACGAGTTCGTTCGACGGCCATGAGGGCGCGAGGCACTGAATGGTCAGTGTCTCTTCGTCAAACACAGCGTCGACGACCTGACTGTGTCCTGAATCTTCACTTGTGAATCGCAGTGCGCAGCTGGAGAGAAGTAGAGACTTGTCCTCGGGTAAGCCACCAGGATCTTTCACTTGAATGCAGACAGGTGTTCCACCGGATACAGGTCCACACAGGATCCCGCGGCTCGTGAATTGAGTGTGCTCGTGGTACTCGAAGAAGCACGTCGAGTCCGTGTACTGCTGCAGGTTGTATGTGACCTGCAGCATCACCCGACCAGGACTCGTTGCAGGCGGGGAGGCACACAGAATCGTTGTGTCATCTAACACACGCGCCTTCACGATGACTTCAGATTGCGTCGTACCCATCGTTCCGACGAGTGAGTCCGCGACAGTTGAGCAGAATCGCACATAGATCTTCCCCTCGGCGATAAAGCCGCGGCCTTTGATGACCACATATGAGCCACCTTCCAGTGGTCCGAAGCCGTACACACGGTGGCGATTCGTTGGAATACTGAACTGGGGCATCGCGAAAGCTTGAAAAGTTCCTCTTAGCCGATGAGCTGTCTTTGGTGTCGATGGGTTGTGTTCGTGATATACGGATCGTTCTTCTGGAATTCCACTCCCGTCGTCGAACGCGTCGACGTCTTCGTCACCGTCGTCGCCTTCCTCGCCGCAGTCATCCTCCTTTACCACGTACACATCTTCGAAATACTGCTCGTCGAAGGACATGGAGAGATCGTGGATACCAGCCTCAAGCTCAGGCGAGAGGCACTCTACGAAGCGCTTGTCGTCAGCTTGAACACGACCTCCGGTGATGGTGCTGGTTCCGAAACGAAAATCGACCGTCGGTGACTCGATAGCTTCCTTGAACTCGAACGAGATGAGAGAGCCACCGCAGATGTAGCCGACTTGAGGGCTCATACCGAGAAGTACGGGCATCCGGTAGTACTGGAACTGATACGGTAGTGACAGGAGCTGGTCGTCAATCGTACTGATCTGCATCTTCAGCTTTGCCGGAAGGAGCATCGTCAAGCTATCTCCAATCTGGCCCTTCAAGTCGAACTTGAGCAGCTTCGCAAGAGGCGGACATCTCCATGACAGCGACTGTTTCTTGACACTAGTCTCGGCAACAACAGTGACGACAACCGGTTGCTTCCCCCCCTTACCGGCAGTTTGCTCTTCGAATCCATCGAGGGTGAGTGAGATGGTCACGATTGTTTCATCTGTCAGGCCCGAACACCTCGCGAGCATCGACGTTTCTTGCTCCAAGTTGCCGACAAGTGGACTAATCGAGTGAATTGGTGGAAGCTTGTACACCCGGTAATGCTGAAGTAGCTCGCCAACTTCATGGAAGTACAACTTGTCGAATGAGATGTCGACGCGGGCCTTCTCAAGCGCGTCCAACGACTCAACAAACTCGCCGATTGCTGGCAGCATGAACTCGAGGCGATTGCCTTCCCACCGCGTGACAGGGATCGGCCCAAACACGTCCTCTTCTCTGGCGTTCTTGCTCTTGAATCGCACCCTCACAAGCACAGCGTCGCTCACGATATTCTGCGAAAGGCGAACCGTCAACGGAATCGGAATGTCGAACGCACCCACAGGTGGGTCAACGCGCCGGATGGAGAAAGTCGAGTAGTAGTACAGCGACAGCACCTTGCCTGAGAAGTCGTTCCCGTTGAGAGCGACGTCCACGACCGCATTAAGGTTACCGTACTCCCCACCAAACACTGGGGACTGCGTCATAATCACACCGTCTTCAGCCCTTGCAGGGACGTCCTTGTACACGAGCTTGCCTTGGTGATTTGTAAAACCAAACCGGACCTTGACTCGACCAGTTTCGATCAAATTCACACCGAAGATACGGATCAAACTGGACTGGGAGATGCACGTGCACAACGGACTCAGTCGCTGTAAGAGTGGCGAACTGTAGAACACAAAGTCGATCGGGCGCTTCGAGTCGGGGTCGACAAACTCACACTTCGTGTACTGCTCACCGTTCAAAGACACGAAAATCGTCGCGGGCCCGACATTGAAAGGTGGCACACAGCACCTCAGCTCGTCGTTTTCGATGAAGCCGACGACTTTTCGATTGAGCTGTGGTGACTGGAACACGACGGATACTTGCCCTCCGTGGTCCACGACGTGGTCTCCGCTGATGCGCACAAAGCTCCCGCCTTGAATGTCCGCCGACATGGGAATGACGGAGTAGAGCCTTGGCACTGGGTAAAACAGGAAGTACAAGTGGGACATGTCCTTGACGAGCTGCGGGGGAATTCTTCTTGATCGTGGTGACACGAGACCGGCTGCCACGAGTTCATGTTCTTCTTCCGGTGGCACGAAGTTGATTCCTCCATCCACGGAGACTTGGACCTTTGACAGGACAAGCCCATCCTTCGAGTGATGCCAAACCGGAGTAGTGCACACGATGGCGAATGCCGGATCATCCAATGGAGCATCACGAGCTCGTCGAGGAGATCCAGCAGTTAGCGCGTCAAGTCTCCCATGCTTCTTGATATACTCAGTGCCGACCGTGCCATCGACAACCTCGAACGCTCTCGACGATAGCTCCATGAATCGCACATGAATACTCAGCTGGTTCGGAACACGATGCTTCATTCGAAGGACGAGAAGAGTGCCACCAGAGCGTGGACCATGGTGCCGTGTGATCGATTGAATTACCGGCGGAAAGAAGCAGCCGAAGGACAGCGAGCCGAAGTACGTATCACCTCCAAGAGATAGCGACACAGTGAAGCGCCTAACACGGCCTGGGTCGTCTCCACTAAGTCGACCACCTTCATCGTTGTTGTGCTTTTCCTGGAGGCGCTTGATATCATCGTAGAAAGAAGGCACACGGCACCGAATAATGCCGCGTTCGGGCGTTGTGCCACTTTCTCCAAGCAGCTGCCAGGATGGAGTGATCTCGGCGTTCACTATCTTGACGAGCTCCTCAGAGCCTCCAGGATACGCTTCAGCATTCGCTTGAAACTTGACGCGGACACGACGTGGCGGAACGAGGTGAAGTACCTGATGTGGTGCGTCGACGTCATCTACTGTGAGACTGGCCAACTTGATCGTTACCAGGGTGTTCCCTTCCAGACTTGCGAACGCCGGCGTGATAGACTCGACATTGCGATCTCGGTGAAGAAGTGCTGTGGCGCGATCTCGCCCGAACTGTCTCCCGCCGTTGAGCGAAACTTGGACGTAGGTCAGCCCAAACGACATGTTAGAGTGGACGCTGCATCGGAGCTCGTTTGTGTTTACGAATGTGGCCGTCAGCTGGGCGACGGACTGGGGTTCGAGACTCGCGGAGGTTGGACCAGCAACCGCGGCGGCTTGGATATCGCATTGAAGTAACCGCACGACGAGATCACCTGAGTCGACGAAACTCTCGCCCAGGAGGCGAACCTCCGTCACGCGGCCGCTGTTTACGCGTAGACAGGGCGGGTCGACGCTCACGAGTGTGACGTCGCGATGCACACAGTAGCCCACGGCGTCGGGCGTCTTGTCCTTGGCTCGAAAGTAATCGAGTTTGTTCAGCGTGAGCTCGACCGTGGCGTCTCCAAACGTCATCATCACACAGTCGAACTCCACTTCGTAAACACCCACAGGCGAGATGCACCAGCGCGCTTCCATGGTGCGCTCCGACACGGCGCCTGTGCGTTCAGAGACCTGACGCACGCGCACAAACACGGGCAGCGTGCTGATCTCTGCTAGGTCCAAATGGCTCGAATTGGCCTTGTCTTTCGGGGGGAATAGCCGCGATGATGTCGAGAGTTTGAGCAGATTGAGCGTCGCCGTGATGGTCGTCGGTGGCGTCATGAGCACGAACTGCGGCGTGATCTTCGCGATCGCGATCTCCTGGTGGAGCACAAACGGCAACACATTGGAAATTCGCTCCGAGTCCACGATCACTTCGACTTGTAGCGTGATGAGATGCGGCGCTAGCGCCACTGTTGAGGACGTGGGCGCCAAATTGGCGAAGCGCGCGATGACGGCACGCGCGTCGTCCTGGAATGACGGCACGATGCACTCGAGCTGCGTCTCCAGCAAGAACTTGCCCGCCACTTCAACGCGTGTGTTCGTCTCCAGGAGATGGAAGCGCACGAGCAGCGAGTGCGGCTGCGGACGGAATCCCTTGCCGTGAATGACGACGTGTGTGCCACCGGAGACGACACCCGTAGACGGCTCCAGGAGGCGGATTCGCAGCCCCGACGCGCCGGATGACGAGCTCATGACGCAGGCAGTGGATGTAGTTTCGTCTGATGGATACACGTCTCAGAGAGCGACGGACACGCGGCGCCGACGCACGATCACCATGAGCATTCGATGGGTTTCTCCGTCGAATGGAGGACTGCTTATTGGTGCGTCCGTTCAAAGCGAGGAGATGACCCAAAGTACAGGAGGAGTAAACCCAAATTAACAAGGTTACAACGTAACCCAGCAAAACCAATGATCAAAATAGAAGCGCGGTTGAAACGACGCGAAGATGGCTACACTAGCAGACGTCGACACAAGCAGCGCTTGGCAGAAGAGTGCGGACAGGCATGGCGAAGTCCAATGCGCGCGCCGAGAGCGACCAGCTGTTCAAGCTGCAAGTGCAGGGCGACAAGTACGCGCGACTGCTAATCGAGCAGAAGCAGCGGCTGCGCCAACTGGACGGTGAGTACCGCAAGGTCCATGAGGAGCTCAAGGAGCTGCGACTACGGCGCAGCGAGGGCGACCAGCGTGGAGGAGGCGCGAACGCTGTGCGCGCGCGGCTTGCAGATGAACAGCGCGAGCTCATGAAGCTGGAGAACCGACTGTCGGCGTGCCGCACACGCGAGAGCAAAATGTTTGCGCAGAACGAAGACCTGCGCATGCGAGTGGATGCACTTCGCGCGGGCCGCACGCTCAGCCAGAACGTGTTTGAGAAGAATCAGCGGAAGCTGCGCGAAGTCCAGCGCCAGATGCAAGACTGCTTCCGAGTGGCCACTCAGATCATGGCCGAGCGGGACCGGGTACGTTGGATAAAGAGTAGACGGAGTGGGGCGAGAGGGCTGATGGACGAATGCATAGGTGGCTGCGCAAGCGTACGCGATGACGACTAGCAACATGGATGAACAAGAGTCGTTCGACTCGGTTTTCGAAAGCCTTGCGGCGATCATCAAGAGAGAAAAGGAGAATGCTGAAGCGTATCGTAAGCAGGTGCTTGAGCAGGACCCGCTCGACGCGTCGGACGACTTTGTGCGAGGCAATATGAAGATGGAGGACGAGCAAAAGCTCAAAAAGACGCTGCAACGATTGGACCTGAACGTACGTGGCTCCATCGTGAGTGCCCTCTTGGACTGTGGGGGCTGATGGCTAAAGATTTTCCTTGTTTTCAGCTCAAAGAAGATAAGCAAACCATCGAGACCATCAACGACAAGCTACAGGACTTCGACTCGACTTTCAAGACACTGCAGTTACAGATGGGCGTCGACGACTATCACGATTTGCTGGCCGTGTACACAAAGAAGGAGGAGGAGAACTTTGCTCAGTTCCGCTACGTGCAGAGTCTCAACAACGAGATTGAGCAGCTTGAGGAAGACAAGCACCGGATCGCGAAGGAGACGGAGAAGTTTGTGTTTCTTGCAGTCAGGCCTCCCTCACTGACCATGACTCACGCCATATTCCTGTGCCAGGCTGCAGAGTGAGATGAAAGATGGCAATGCACATGCGCGCAAACGCATGATCGACGACCTCGTCGAAAGCCGCCAACGGTACGATCGCGCAGTCAGATTGGCATTAAGACGGCACTGATCTCATTGCCGCCACCCTCCCGTAGGATCATCAAGGAAAACACCGAGTATGAGCGCTTGCGTGCGAGCGCGCTGAGGGAGTTCCAGCCGATCGCCCGTGCAGTCGACCGCCTGTACAACGCTCTCGGCTGCAATGACATCGTTCCGGTGCGTTTATGGTTCTGATTGGGGAATCTGATGTGAGACTGACCGTGCGCTGGGCATCATATCTTCTAGCCTGGAATGGCCTCGGGCAATTCTACTAGCGAGAGCAGTGGAGCTTCGAAGCGCAACCGCAAGCAGTCAGAAGACCAAATGGTCATGATGGTGAGTCCGACAGCTCCATGCATCACGCCCGTTTGTATGCAACGCCTCACAGATTGGGTTGACTTCTAGGCTCGAATCAATTCCATGAACGACATTCTCGCTGCGCATGGCATCACTGAAGGCAACATTCTCCAGTTCCTCGCGGTACGAGCCAATGGGGACTCCATCACGTCGAAGTAGCGTGCTGATGTCTGTGCTTTTGATCTCTAGATCATCGAGCAGCGCAGCAATGAGCTCATCGAGCAGTTCTCTCGGCGCCTGCAGTTTAAGAACCCGATGGAACTGTCTCGCGCGACGCTCGGCGCCAACTTGAAGCCGAGCGATCCGTCGCGGGCCGTGGTTGCGGCCAGGGCCATGCTACCCGACTTCAACGCCCCCAATGCAGCGAACAACCAAAACTTCAACAACAGCACACAGGCGTCCGGACCAGCACCCGTCGGCATGACGTCATTGCTGTCCAGCAGCAGTCTCACCGTTAGCGCGACGTCGATCGCTGAGGAGGAGGCTTGCCAGAACTCGAGCGACGACGAGGATGAAGATCGACCGATGACGAAAGCCGAGTTGCAAAAGCGAGCAGCCAAGAGTCTCGCGGGCATGCAGTTCAACCCGAAGCTTCAGACGATGCAGCGCAGCAAGCCACCCGCCTCAGCAGTGGCACCAGGCTCCGCCTCGGCTGCCGATGGAGTGACACTCGCTGGAGCGAAAAAGAAAAAGTAGAAGGTGTAGCTGAGCTGAGACAGAGCACAAAGTACGGTATCCAATGCTGTCTACACAAACTGCATGCGAATCACGAGCGAGAGCGTTGCATGCACGTGCTGAAGGAACACCTCGGAAAGTGCCCAGGATTCAGCCACGCTGGTCAAAGAGCCGAGAATGGAAGCCTCCACGCCTCCTCAACAACTTCACCCCAATGGGTCCGTGACTGTGCACTGTATGCGACAGAGATTGGCAATCCGCACCCAACTCGTAGGACTCTGTCCAGCTCGCTTCAACCAATTCTCGATGGTTGTCGCATCCTGTTGTCTTCCACTTTCAAAAGGACACGTTTTGAACGGACGACCAAGCGCAAGAAGCCAGACGTCGCCTTGTTGCTATTGCTGCGGCCGCTCCATGTGGGGCACGTAGACAGGCGGGCAGCGCCAATTTCTTTGAAGGGTGTGGACGTGACGTTTGCGCGGGAAAGTACGGCGGCGACGGCCATCGTGCCCTGAACGAGAGTCTTGATTTGCCAGAGTCTCGTACGTCAATGACCTCTTTTTGGTACGTCAATAGCCCGTCAACATACGGTTTTTGGTCCATCACCAATCCAAACGCAAGCACGTTCCACATTTTGCGTGGCCCACACAATATCAACAGAAGCAGCTAGTGTAGTGTGGCTCACATAAAATCGTCTGGTGTGGTCGACACAAATTTACCAAAGTAGCGCTGGAAGCGGTCATTCACCTACCGAACCAGTGAATACGTTGACCTCCAAGCCTCCACCAAGCTCTCCACTCTCCTACCATCATGCACACGTGGACTAATCTCGCACGTCACGTCACTGTCGATGCGTATGTGAAGTTCCGTGCCGAGATGTTCTGCTGCTCCGCTGTTTACGGGACGAAGTCGATGGCGTGAGTGATCTGTCCTGGCGATCACGAAATGATCGAGCAGCGAATCCGCTGCAAGAGCCCAACACGTGACCCCCCTGTACGATCGGCGCGTGGAGAAGGAGCACGCGTGCCCCGTACTCTGGAAAGTCCGCGCTTGCCCTGCAGCGTCTCTCTGGATCGTCTTGGGAAACGACCTGCCGCACTTGCGCGGTGATCTCGTCTGTGAGATCCCTCCTCGCCCAGTCATCACGTCAGCCATACGCGCCTACATCCTACGAGAAGAAGAGAAGCAGACGGCGCCCAAGAACACTTGGAGCAGTCTCTTCCGTGCTCCTGATCTGCCGGCTCCTGTGCTCGGCTTTTCGACTTACGCGCAAGTTGCCAGATGTGTGAAGTACCTTCGTTGGCAGCACGGGACCAAGAACTCGATCCTGCACGTCCAAGAGCTTGTTCGTGAGAATGTGCTCAGTGACGAGACCGACATCGGTACAGGATTTGTCTTCGGTTATCGCGATGATGACGAAGGCTTTCCACATGTTACAAACGGGTTCGACAGCGATCCGTTGATCCTCGGGATATCGAGCATGGCGCTACTGTGTAATATCTTGGTGCTCCAGTCGCGTGAAGACTTCCACCTGTTCCATCTGGATGCAACGTTCAAGCTTTGTGACATCGGCTACCCAGTCATCACGTGTGGCTTCACGGATCGCAGTCGACGTTACCATTTGGCCGCCATGTTCATCGTCAGTCGCCGGACGGCAAATGAGTATCGTCTTGCCGTGGGAAGCTTCACGAGGTTGTTCGAGAAGACCATGAACGAGCCACTCAAGATCGATGCCGTCATGGGCGACGCTAAAGACGCTCAGCTACTTGGTCTCCAGTCTCTCGCTCGTTTCGACGGCGCAACGTACCTCATGTGTTTTTTTCACGTGCTTTTCAACGCCCGCAAGCGACTCAAGCATTTGCAGGAAGCTGATCGAGCAAGCGTTCTTCGCGTACTTCTGGATTTGCACTTCACGCGGAGCCAAGTCGAGTTCGACCATCTCTGGGATCGTGCAACTACAGCGTGGAGATCCGACACGCGCTTCTCTGCGTTCATGGTCTACTTTCACAAGGAGTGGATCCGGGGCAGGTTCACTCGGTGGCAGATATTCCACTCTCCCAGTGGCTGCGCGACGACGAACAACCCGTGTGAAGTCTTCAACGCCAGCATCAAGAGGTACACGCAGCGGAAGGCGCTGGATATTGGCCGCCTCATCAAGAAGCTGCTCGTTATTGCCGAAGACACGTCAATCTGCGCACCTCCTCTCCCATCTCAGGCAGCTCTCGTCTGCCACCCCCGCCTCCGGAAGAAGCCAAGCGACTTGCCGAGGTTTTGACCACCACGAACAGGGTGGCAATATACTCGACGGAAGATGAC
>JAADXE010000379.1:0-27286 GCA_023337545.1 Pythium coloratum
CACACAGTAAACATACAGACAGACAGTACGTTGTTAGCTCAGTGATCACACTTCTCACTTCGATTTGAGAAAGCGTGGAAAGAATGCGTGGAAATACCTTGGTGACTTCGACGACATCGAACCGGAAGGACTGCTGGCGCAGGTCCTTCGTGGTGATCTCGATGACCGAGTTCTTCTTCTTCACGCCCGTGATGCAGCCCAGTGGGATCAGGAAGTAGCTCTCGATCTCCTCCGGCGCGCGCTGCAGCAAATGCGTCCGCACGAGGTCGTACTCATGCGGATCCGGCAGAAACTGGAAGCGGTAGGTCGTCATGAGCACGCGTCCGAGACACACCGTGGCGGCGGACGTGTCTTTCTTGGTGGCGTTTTCATCCAGGTACTCGCTCGTGATGGCCGCGAGCACGTCCTTCTCGCCGATGAGCCGGTTGAACGGCGTCGCCTCCTCTGGCGTGGCGGGCGTCGTCGCCATGTTCACAGTCCGTGCAGTGGATCCGGCAAATTGGAAGCTCCTGATTCCACGACTCTAGCGCAACATCAAATCAGTAATCTGTGTCCTGAAGCAACTTTTATGCAACTCAAAGCTGAAACGACAACATAAAAGATGGAAGTGCTCAAAGCTGGTGATGGGTCTGCGGTTGAAGCAGTCCGAGGATCTGGCTGAGCACGGCCATTTGCTCGGCGTGGTGCTGGCGCCGCTCTATGAGAGCCTGGCGTTGCAGTGTGAGAAGTTCTTGAAGCCGCTGGTCGTTGGGGGTATCCTCATTGGGTCGGGCCCGCTTCGCTGGCGGCTCAATACCACCTCCATTGTCTTGCTGGTACTGGTGCTGGGTGGTCGTGGGCTCGTAAGGCATCGCCATGGAGTTGCTCAGCCGTGGTTGCTGATACGTCTGCTGGAGCGACTGTTGGTATGTCGGCTGAGCTGTGTGGCTGAAAGGAGCAGGCGACAGGCGGCTCTCTTCGTCAGCTAGGCGTCGTAGGATCTCGTAGCTGCTCGCCAATGTCATGTCTGCAGACTCGGAAGTCAGCCCTGTACGGCCGAAAGGCGTTGGATCACTTTCAGCAACCGTCGACGGCGTGGATGCCACTTGGGAGACAGTAATGGATGGCATGCTGGTTGGCTGGGCAGATCCCATGACGGACGCCGTCGCGACTGGAGTAGCGGGATCGGAGCCCTTCTTCAAGAACGCTGCCAACTCCGTGTAGATTTCGTCCGTGAGGTTCGGCACACGGATCTTGTGGAGAGCTCTGTACAAATACGGTGGTGAGAACGGGCTGCGTTACATCACACACAACGAGTAGCCAGGATAGGCAGTCACACGTACTTGAGTTTGCGTCGCTCGGGTTTCTTCAGCTCGTACCACGGCGTTTTTCCCGACCCAGGCTTGCAGCTAGCGTCGTACGAGGTGATGAAGCGGTACATCTCTTTCATCGAGTGCATCTTGTCTTCCACTGCCTTGCGAGACCGCGAGCAGCCTCCAACTGCCTTCATGAACTCCGCATACACGCGCTGGCTGAGCGCCACACCTCGAATGTCGCCGTCTGCGAGGACGACTGCGTGCCACGCTTTCGCTAGCTGAAACGTGACCTCGAAGCTCCAGTTGCGCTTGGCGTCGATGATATCCAAGTTGTCCGCGTCCGCATCGCCATTCTCATTCCTATTCACCGAGAAGTCTTCATTTCCCAAGCGTTGGTCAGTCAACGACGCAACGAATCCACCAGGAACCACTTCTCCTGGTCCTTGGTTGAAAATCTGGTTGATCTGCTGCTTCAATTGCTTTTCTTGCGGCGTGAGGAGGAGCTCTGGATTGAGCACGCTGTCCAGCTCCTGGTACACTTCCAGTGAGATGTTGGGGATGCGAACACGATGCAGAGACCGCACGGCACGCCGCTCGTCTTTCGTGAGCGTGAACCACGTCGGAGTGGCGTCTCGGTCCTGTGCCTGGTGTTGCTGGCGTGGCACCGCGCCGTTCATCTTGACGATGAACTGGTACATTTGCTTGATCGTGTAGAGCTTGTCCTCAACGGCCTTGATCGATCGGTTCGAGCAGTCGACGGCCTCCTTGAACTCGTCGTACACAGCCTGCGTACGCGCGACTCGACCGGCCTTGGGCTGTGCCTGGCACACGCGCTTCCAGATTCGCACCAGCGTGAGCGTCACGTCATTGCTCCAGTTGCGGCGCGCGTCCGAGACCATATCGTCGTCCTCATCTTCGTCGCCCGTACTCGACGTGGAAGCCGCCGCTGTGACCCCCACAAGCGACTGGGGCTGTGGGCTGCTGCTAATGTTGAAGGTGGCGCTGCTTGGCGCCTGAGCGAGGACGAGCTGTCCGCTGGTGACGCCTGCGACGCGGTGGGAATCCATCGCGGTTCCAGGAGCTCTGCCTGTCTTCGAGGGCTTTCTTCCAGTTTCCAGACTGGAAACAGATTCTGTGGGCGACAGACAACCTCGATCGACTTGAAGGGGTATCGTGTTTCGCAAGTTGAATTTGAGCATCCAAACTGAATCCAATTTTAGATTCAGCACGAATGATGGTCACTGTAGCCATTCTGGGCCACAGATCTTGGAAAGGCTGCAGGATTCTTATGACGGATGGCGAGCGCACGGCATTTTGCATAGCGCAGCAGCATGGCCAACGATAGTGATGCAGACGAATATGGAGAAGAATGGGAGGAGCAAGAGGAGTCGGAAGCTGAGAGTGATGGCCATGAGGAGCTGTCCGTGCATCCGCTGCCCAAGGAAGTGAAGGTGGAGAAGGATCCAGTCGATGGCAACAAGACCACAACGAAGACCATGAGAGTGGAATCAGACAAAGAGCTATTGCGCGGTGTGCTCAGTGATAATGACACTGCCAGTGATAGTGGCGAGTCAACGACGAGTGGTCTCTCAGCTGCGAGTGTGGTGGTGTTTCCAGAGGGTGTGGTGAAACTCCACGCTCGACGAGTTGATCGAAGGATCGAGGCTGAGGTTACTGTAGAGGCAGTAGCGCCACCGCCAGAACCAACAACTGTGATCGACGACGTCGGTGTGCGTGCATCGACAGAGGCAAAGAGACGACTGCACGAATACCGGCGAGAGCAACAGGAGAAAGAGGAGCGCATGAAGGCCGAGGAGGCTGCGTTCTCGCAGCAGATGAAACAAGTGCGTCGCATGTACAAGTCATTCAATCGGTCGATTGGTGTCGCTGATATCACACCAGATAAGAGATACAAAGACGCTAGGCGCAGAATCAAAGTCGAGAAGCAAAATGCGGATGCTGCAGCCTCTGAAGAGAACGCCAATCGCTGGTACCGGAAAGTCAAGCGACAGTCTCACAGCGCGGTGGGAGGAGGAGACTACGGAGCACGGATCTTGGACGAGGCTCGGCGAGAGCACCGAGATAAACTGCGACAGAAGGCAGTGCTCCGCAAGGAGGTCGACAAGAAGCTGAATCAACTGAGTTTGGAGGCCAAGCGCATCGCATCGAAGACAACGTGTGGGTATGAACGAGGCTCATATATCCTAAAGGAAGGTCGCCGCAAGCAACACGGGCAAAAGAACAACGGCCAAGAACCCACTTTTGACGAAGAAGAATAGATCAAACAACATTTGCTCACTCCACCATGGCTTTTTTACTGCTGTTATGTTCAGTTGCTGGCTGGTTTGGTCTTACGTAAGGCTCCTTCGAGGGCCTTGATGTTTGCCGGACCACCCCACAGTTTCGTGAAGACACGGTGCTCAAAATCGAGCACCTCATCCAGACTCACGTCGTCTGCATTGGTGATCACCTGCTTGGCACCGTGCGAAACCTCTGTCAAAGCAAAGCAGCATCGATGTTAGCGACGTTCATCATCAACCACAAGCAATCACAATCACATCCAGTCGTACCTGGCGGAGCCGTATCAAAAGGTCGAAGGAACTCGACGCACGCTGCCTCACAGTTCGTTGGACCGTCGTTGTTGAACACAGAGTCCACGAGGCCGAGATCCGTTGCACGCTGCGGTGACAGCTTCACAGCCGTGCACAGTAAGCGTAGCGCGTGCTGACGCCCGACGATCTTGTACAGTCGAGCGCCTCCGCCCCAACCAGGAGACACTCCCATGCGCGCTTGCACGAACTGGATCACCGCGTTTTCAGCAAGCAGGCGGAAGTCGCACGAAGTCGCGAGCTCTGCACCGCCACCGTAGGCGCCGCCCTCGATCACTGCCACACTCACGAGCGGCAGTCGACGGAAACGCGTCAGCGTGTCCACCATGACAGCACCCATCGCTGATCCGCCCTCTCGAGAGCTCAACTCCTCCTTCGCGACTCGAAGATCCGCTCCGGCACAGAACCAACCGCCCGTTCCGCGCAGCACGACGACGCTGATGTCCTTGTGCACCTCCGGGTCCTCCAACTGCGTTACGATATCCGACAGCTCCGCCATCATGCGTCCGCTGAGGGCATTTCTCGCCGCTGGGTTGTGGATCTCCACCACTGCGCAGTGATTGAGCTCCGTCAGGACTCTCCTGTTGGCCTCTGAGCCACTGCCTGAGCCTGGCAGATGCAGACGCACGTATCCGTCGTCGTTGCCAAGCGTGCGCAGCGTCTCCTTGCAGCGCGCCACGAGCGCCGGCTTGTCGTCACTCAGCTCGCCCACAAAGCTGAAGAGCTTCGCGGAGCTCATCATGGCTGCGTTCATATTGCTTCCCAGTAGCTGCGGACGGCCAATGCGCTGCAGAGATCCCCCGAGGACGCCTGTTCTCGTCAGCATTAGTGGCTGAATTCTGCAATGCCAAAGTGAGAGTGTGCGTAGCAGCAGCGGATCCGCTGCTTTATTTTATCCAATGAAATCACTGTATTAATGGATCCACTGATCCACAAATCCCCGTTTTACTGACGTTCGACGTCACAACTTGTGTATCAATTCACTCATCATTTCTTGGAATCCAAGGTCTGCAAGAAGGTCTGGCGGATGAGGTCGTCGCCGTTCTTGCCGCTGATGACCATGGGCACGACCTGTGCGAGGCTCGTCTCCAGTGTGATCTTCTTGGTCTGGTAGTCGAAGTTGCGTTTCTCGACAAGAAACGGAGCCGCGTTGGCTTCGGCGTCAGCGTGTGCTTGGATCATAGCGGCCTCTCGTTCGGCAGCCTTGATCACGGCGTCGCTTTTGATCTTGGAGACGCTCACGTACTGGGTGTAGTCCGTCTTTAGAGTCGACAGGTCCACCACAGGCTTGGCCTTGCGTCGGATCGAGTCGGCACTCGCTGTGGCCAGAGCAGTCTGCTTGAAACCCTGGGCTTCTTTGATCTTGTTATCGAAGATCGACACTTGCTCGGCAATCTGCACTTCGGCCTTGGCCTCCGCCACTGTCCGCATCTCATCTCGCTGGATGGACGTACGAGCCTTCATTGCTAGCAGGTCTTGCATCGTTCGATCGTTCTCCTTCTGCAGGGCAGTGAGCTTCTGGGTCTCTTCGTTCAGCAGGATCCGCAGACGGTTCTCGTGGTTCTTCTCCTGCTCCTCCATCCTCGTCTTGAACGCAGTGGTCTCCTCCAGTGTTCGTGAAAGCTTGGCTGGCAGTTCCACGTTGGTTACCTTGACGTTGTGGATGAAGACGCCGTACTCAGACAGCGTTTGGTTCAGATCCTTCTTCATGCCCTGGGCAAAGTCTTCACGCAGATCGTGGACTTGGTCGTGTCGAACGGACTGTACGAGTCCTCGAATGGCCTCTTCTGTGAGTGAGTACAGTAGCTCGTCAAAGCGATGGGCTCCAAGAGAGTACACGAACTTGACGGCGTCGTCCTCCGTCGGACCGACTTGGAAACTGATGGAGATGTCAATGTCCACCATGACGTTGTCGGAAGTCGGGCAGAACCGCACAGGATTCGAGTATGAGACGGCTTGCTTTGTCACAATGTGTGAGATGCGGTGCCACGCCGGCCAAAAGATCTGAAGACCCGGGTCCATCAGACCTTCGTGAGCGTTCCACTTCTGCTTGAGGACCCACCTACAGATCCCAATTCAAACGATGATCGAGTTAGAAGACATGCTGAAGGCATGTCGTAAAGCGCAGGCTCGACGTACAAGCCCGAGGGGATCTGGAGCATTAAGCTGAACAACGATGGGTAGTGCGGGATGAGCACGAGCGGGATCTCGCCATTCTCTACCTTGGCGTTGAAATGCTTCATGGCTACAGTCACATCGAAGGCTCAGCTGGTGTACCACTAACGGAGGAAAAAGGGATTTACTGACCGTCCATGGGCTTGGAGATGTTCTTCTGCACGAGGCGGTTGTAGCGGCCTGTTCGCTTGGGAGAGCCGACGACGCTCTGCGCGGGGGACGCATACTGTGGTTGCATGGCTTGCGGTTGCATGTACATCTTCTCTCGTGTGGGGAGATCTCGTGATGCGGCGGTCTAGCGTCGCTTTTACTTTCTGAAGCTATTGTGCCGCACCTCCACCATGGAGCGAACGTTTCGAGACTTCTAGAGCTTTCGAATGCCACACTGCATTCAGAGTGGCTGGATCCCACGTGCGATGCGGCGTGCTTGCAGTGCAGCCATTTCTCTGGCTTGCCCCTGGTGTTCGCAGCAAATTGATCTCCGGCAAAGCGCTCAAGATACCATGGAAGTTGCCTATCAGCCGGCTATTTTGAAGTGAATGACCCCAAGCTTCCTACTAGAGAGAAATACTTCGAAGTAGGAGCCAAGTTCACGAAGAGTAAGGCGACTCCTACGTCCCATTTCCGTGACTTCGACTGCCTTCTTCATCACCGTTCGATCTATTTGAAGGCTCCCAACCCCACCAACGGACACCGCGACGGTGAATCACGCGACAGATCGTATGTGCTTGATCGCACGCATCCATCGTCATGCGACTGTGATTGTTGGGTCTGTCGACTCGCTTTCTCACCTCGAATCATGTGCGGACCGAGATGCACACTCACATTTAGCGAACCAAGAACACATAGTGTCGCTTGATTGAGAGCATCATGGAAACCGAGATTCCTCCGATGGACCGCCAGCACCAGACACGGCTTCTGTACCAGGAGACGCATCGTGTCGACTCCGCCAACAGAGTGTTTGGCGCGTGCTACAATGGCAACACCGTGATTATCATCCAGCCTGGACGCAGTGCGATCAAGCCATATATCCGCGTACCCGAAGGCATGTACGCGCTCGTGCAAGACCAAGGCAGGGACATGGACTACGAAGGCTCCGATGGCAAGAAGACGGCAGTGTGGCCTTCTGGATTCCACTGGGCGTCGATCTTCACGAAGGTATCACACCTGGTCACGAAGCAGTACATCGTGTTTGAGACGCCAGTCAAGGGCTGCAAGACAGCCGACGACGTGACTGTGCGCATTGATATGTGTCTGGTCTTGCGCATCATGGGCGATGAGAAGAAAGGCGAAGACCCGTCGCTAGTGCGGCGATTTGTGTACGAACTGGGTGCCAATGGACTGGAAGTACAACTGCGGGCTGCTCAAGACGAAGCCGTGCGAGGCCTGGCTCGTAGCGTACTCCACACTGAAGTCTACAAACTGCGAGAAGGCACGTTACGGGATCGTTTCCAAACCGGAGGCCTGAACCACTTGAACCGTGGCGTGAACGAAGCTGGAGACCCTGTAGGCGGTGTCACTGCCGAGCCAGCAAAGGAAGGCCAGTTGTACTACGTGACAGAGGACATCAAGGTCAACCTCAACAAGCAGTTCAACAACTACGGCGTTCAGATCACCAACGTCGCGATCACGAACGTGCGACTTCCGGACTCGTTCCAAGAGCAAATGCAGAGTCGTACGACCCACCTGAGTGCCATCAAGGAGCAGAACATGAAGCAGATGAGCGACATGCAGCTGCTGCAGTACAAGGAAGAGATCGAGACGACCAAGCTGGCGCGGAACATGATGCTGATGGAGGAAGAGTCCACGGGCAAGGCTAAATGCGCCGAGATTCAGAAGGAAATCGACCTGATCATGGCCGACACGCGACTGATCCAAGACCAGATCGTTCAGGAAACCAAGGTCAAGTGCAGTAAGATCGCCACGGACGCGCTGCTCACGATCGAACAGATCAAAGCCGATACACAGCAGATCTCGACTGAGATCACGTCGCATTGTGACGCGGATATCCAAATGGTGGTCGCGGAGACCGAAAGCTTACGTATGCAGCTCGAAGCCGAAGTCGAGGAGATCAAGTCGTTTGGCACGGCCAAGGCCAGTGAGATCGTCGCGCGAGCTGAAGGCTCAGCAGCTAAGAAACTGGAGAAGCTACGAGCCCACACGTTGGACATGCAGCGGTTGGATTTGCTTAAGTCACTCGCCAACAATGATAAGACTGTGGTCACGGGCAACGCCTCCAACAGCCTGCTGGCAGAGATGCTCGTGGCCAACAAGCAGGGCAACGTACTGCTCAACATTGGCGACAACGGCATCAAGAACCTCATGAAGGCGGCGTAAGCGTCCAAAGCGTAACCCAACAGCGTAATCATAAACCTCTACAAATACATAGATTATGTCGCTGCGGTATGTCTTGTGACAGGTTGACGTTGTCACGTTGTGACCCGTCCAGATGGATGTGTGTCACGCTCCATGGGTCTGATTCCATCAACGGAGCAGCTCATCAATCAGCGCCACTGTCAACATCAATCACATCGTGTGATTTTCACATGAGCCTCCCATTCTCCAATCTTCCGTGCTTCCACGGCCTCAATTCGACCCAACAATGCGAGTCCTACGTCGTACAACGGCGCTTCTCGCTATTGCGGCTGTCGCCGCCTTCACCCCTCGTGGCGTGTCGGGTTTCTCTGGCGTCGAGCAGCGTCCGCAGTCCCAAGCGGCTCCAAAACGCAGTCTCAATGTGATCGTGACGATGAAGGACGCGAGACCGAGTGCGCTGATGGATATGAAGTCAATCCGACGCAAACTGCGGACGTCGTGTGATGCCGACGCGCCAGACCACGTCGCCGTGATGGTTGATGGGCTCAAGGAGCACGCCAAGGAGAGCCACGCGCCTGTGCTCGCCGTTGTCAATGAGAACGCGCCGGAGACGACCCACGCGCAGAGTCTGTGGATCACGAACGAGGTCTCGGTGCGCAATGCCACGCAGGAGCTCGTAGAGACTCTGCGGGCGATGCCAGAAGTGGGTGATGTCCGCGTGGAACGCGTAGCTCGACTGCCCATTGCGGACACCCACGCGAACGTATCAGCGACTGCGACAACCTCGACGGCCCAGAACTCGTGGGCGCTGGAGCGCATTCAGGCGACGCAGGCGTGGGCCCAGGGCTTCAACGGCACGGGCATCCGTGTGGCTGCGGCAGACAGCGGTGTCATCGCAACGCACGAGTCCCTGGCTGGCCGGATGGTGCCTGAGTTTGGCTGGTTCGATGCCGTCGACAGCTCTGCTACGCCAATCGACCCCCTCGGCCACGGAACATCCGTCTTGAGTATTGCCGCTGGTGGCAACAGCATCGGCGTCGCGCCACAGGCATCGTGGATCGCGTGTCGAGCGTGTGATGACGGAGGAGACTGTGATGAGTCGTGGATGCTGACGTGTGCGCAGTTCCTGATCTGTCCATTCAACACCGGTCAGACAACCGACTGCTCCAAGCGCCCGCACGTGATCAACATGAGCTGGAACTATGACTCCATCGATGAGCGAGGGCTGGAGCCGGTCGTCAACGCGTGGCTCGCAGCGGGGATCGTCCCAGTGTTCTCCAATGGCAACACTGGCTCCAGGTGTAAGACCGTGCGCTCGCCTGCGGACTGGACGTCGGGCATCACAGTCGGTGCGACGACCTCGGCCGACAACATCGCCTCGACCAGCTCCCGTGGCCCCAACTCCAAGGGAGACATCAAACCCGACCTCACTGCGCCAGGCATGGACGTCGTGGCTGCGCAGATCACTTCATCTACCGCAGTCGGCACGTTCGCCGGGACGAGTGCGTCCGCTCCGTTCGTGAGTGGTGCTGTCGCATTGATGCTGCAAGCGAACGCCGCGCTCACTCCGACGAAGATCAAGACACTGCTCACCAGCTCAACAGACCAGGCGTCGCTCGTTCCGCGTATCACCGACTCGTGCTTGGCGACGGCCGCTACTGACACGACGATGGTGTTCCCGAACAATGTGTACGGCTACGGCCGATTGAACGTCTTGACTGCGGTGACGCAGGCCGTGCAGGCGACACGTCGTCGTTGAGTCGTGTTGCCACGAAATAATGTAATGCGTATTTTTGATCAGCTTGAACTTTTGGCGGCAAACATGGACGGATGCACCTTGCGCCAGACTTTGAACATGGCCTTCTCCTCTTCCAGCTTCCGACGTTCTGCTGCGAGTTGGTCAAGCATGTGCCACGGAATCCGCGACGCCTGCATCCCTTTCCGAAGCTTCATCTGCCGTTCCGCTGAATCTGCCTTCACCGCAGCAAGTGCTTGTTTCTGTCTCTCGATTTCCACCACTTCTTGGTCTTTGTTCAAGGCAGCAGCCTTCCGCTCGGCTTTCCGTGATTGGCTCCGCTTCTCGTTCTTTTGTTGATTGTCTTTCACGCGTTCGAATCGTTCTTCAATGTCTCGAAACACTGGATCGACGATCGCGATCGTCTGCTGTGTTTGGGCATTTGCTGCGACCAGAGCCACTTGCTCTTCCAACTCACGGAGCCGCTCTCGCGTGGCATTTTCTTCGTCGATTTCTTCGACGACTGCCGAAGAGCTCTTCGTCTTTTGGAGATGATTCCGCCACTTCACCTCAATCGCCGCCAGCAAGTTGGTGTTACTCAGACAGAAAACCTCGCGCCTTTTTGCGTCTTCGAGCACGTCGCGTGTCCAGTGCGTCCCACGCCATCGCTTGTCTTTCTTGCCATTGAAATGGTAAAATTGCACGCGAAATTTTCTCTTCGTATCCGCAATACGGCGCCTTTTCTCGATCTGCTTGAGCTCGTGCTGGTGCTTACACTCCCGCTATTCAAGCAGGTCAAGTGTTAGATAATACAATTCATTCGGAAGCCTCTATCCGTATAACTTACCTCCCAGAAGTCCAAGAACTCTTCGTCTCGTGCGATCTCGAACTGCACAACAAATATGTCCAACTTAGTACTTACCATTTTCTCTACCTTGGATAGAACACAGTGTAAATCACGTACTCGACGTCGCTTATCGTCAATGACGCGAATGTGCTCCATCAGCTCCAGGAACTCCTCCTCCTTGCGCTTGAACCTGAGACCGAGGTCGAACACTACATCCAATTTTGCTTGTGTGATGGCTTCGCGTTGGGCCCGCATTTTCTGCTCCATCTCTTCGACCCAGCCCTGTTCAATCGCTCGAGGCGACACTCGAAGCCGCTGGCCTTGCATGTCCAAGTAGATCGCCTCCATCTGACATCGAGCACACATATTAAGCTCAGTGATAAGGATCCATGCAATCAAAGTCTCAACTCACATCATTCACGCGCTCGTGGGCTCGGTAGTACTGGTCTTCCAGCTCGCACAGCCTGCATGAACACAGAGATGTTTTAGGAGCACGTCCAGTTTCAGCCCAGTATGGCGACTTACTGATCGTATAGTCGAAAGCGTTGGAGACGAGACTGGAGACGGTCTCTTTGTTTGCGGTGCCACTCCCCCTCCACTTCGAGTATGAGCATCCACTCCCGTCGGTTGGCTGTCTCTCTGTCACGTAGGATCTTGTCGACCATGGATCGAGCCTGCGTGCCTCTGAAAATACGCTGAATCTGGGTCGCTGCTTCGTTGTACAGTCGTCTTCGACGGCGAACTCGCTTTCGTGTCTGCATACCACGCACGAGTCGCTGCAATTCAACGGCTTTGACTGCGAGCCACAGTAAGTCCGCTCTTCGCCGTCCTCTGTTTCCTCGCCAGAGGCTCTGGATATGCAACGCCGCTATATTTCGACGAAGTTCCCTTGCTCTCCTTCGCCCGAAATGACCTCGAACGATCGACTGGATGCGCACTGTGTTCACGTACTCCCATTGCTTCCACGAGTTGATCACACGCCGCAAGAGGAAGCCTCGCAGCGCGGCCTGGATACGCGTCGCTCGATGGGTACGGTTACGGTGCCACGTGCGAACAACACAGCGACACACAAAGCCTCGCACGATTCGCTGGATTTGAGTGGCACCTCGATTCTTCTTCAGAAACGATTTCCAAAACTGTGTTCGGAGATGCGCTCGCCACCAGGTTTGCAGGACACGAGCACTCATCGCATGCCGACGCTCCAATGCGAGCATGTCGTCGACTATGCGCGGCTGGGCCTTCTTCTTCATTGGAACTGTCTTGATACGACTAGGCTTACCATTCTTTAATGATTGTTTGTGGTTCACGAGTGCTGCGAGCCGCTGGTTCTCCAGCTCGTAGATACTGGGCTTGGCTGTCGGCTTCTTGCTTTGGTTATGCCTTTGCTGTTCCTGTGGTGAATGAGGCGGCGCTCGATGACCACTACTCACTGATGGTTTGGCCACTAAGACAGGTAGCTGTTGGTTATGAGAGTAAGCCTGTGGTGGCGGTTGCTGCTGCCGTCGCTTGGCTGCGCGCTTCCGAAGTTCGAGCTGCTGCTGCTTGAGATCAGCGTCCAATTGCGCCGTCGCGTCCAGCTCATACTTGCCCTTAATTGACTGCATCTTGGCACGAGCCAGCAGCGCCATACGCTCTTCTTCCTCACGCTCGATGTCACGCTCCGCCGCGCATAACCACGCGGCGTCCAGCGACACCACCATCTCGTTCATCGCATTCGTCTGCATCTTGGAAAAGGACGATGACTCTTCAAGATTCTCCAAAACGTACCCAAAAGTGTAACCCTGTCCTAAATAAGTGCCTGTTCCAGATGAGTATGTAGTTCAACATGTGGAGCGATCCAGATCGAACCGAAAGATTTCCCCAAACGCTTTCAGTTGTTGAAGGAAGAAACGTGTGCCAAGATTTGGGATGGGCGCGTCCGAGTCCTCCGCGCTGGAGCCCGATGGCGGCGATATGGACGACGCATGGATGGAAAGGGCCTGGAAGGACGGTGCTCCGTTCACGCTGCTCCATGACGATGCCTTTGTCGCTGAAAAATACGAAGAACTGCGTCAGAACGGACCGGAAACATTGGGACTCTCGGCCAGAGATGACGATGGCGACACGCTGGAGATGACGGGCACCGACGAGCTTCCCATGGACGAGCTGGAGCGTATGGCGGATGCTGCGCGTATCAAGTTGTTCACTGTTCCACCATACGGGAAGTCAACCAGCCAAGATGGAGAAGGCGGCGCGGAAGGGCGAAGTAGCAGCGGACAGAAGGCGCGTCACCGCACGGCGGCGAATGCGTTGACGGCGATGGAAGGAACTGCGCTGGCGCGTGAGTCGAGAGAGCGCATCGCCAGTGAGCGCCGACGTACCCAGCAGAGTGTGATCGTGCGCGATTACATGACGCGGCTCGCTCGTCGCATGGACAAACGCGCGAAAGCGGTTAAAGAACGCGAACGCCAGTGGAAGCAGCGCCAAGACGAGAACATCAAGAATACGACTACAGCGACTCGTGGTGACGGAAGCACTGTACGTGCAACAGATCGTCGAGCTGCGTGTGTGCCTGGTCATAGTCTGTTCCAGGTTGGCTCTTTCAACATGCAGCTCGAAATGCTGCGCGCGTTTCGAACGGTGAGCCCGAGTCTGTTCGAGAACAGCCTCCTCGCGCTGGTGCGGACTGTGCTCGAGTTCCGACCGTTCGCGTTGCATCCTACGCAAGACGAGAGTGAGTTGGCGGCTGTGAATGAGCTGCTTATTGAAGACGCCGAACGCTTCAGTCGCGAGATGTTGGCGATACCAGAACTCTCCGAGGGGCACAGGGGACTCGTCCTGGTGCTATTGCTGGCCCTGGGGGTCTCTAGCGGACGATCGGGGCTGCTTGTAGAGTTTGTGGCTCAAGTACTTCGCCCAAAGACAGAGAACGACAAACTCCTCGGCGTTCCTATCGGAAATCGCGTGTTTTACGAGTGGGTGGAGGAGCTTCTCGCGCAGCTCGAGTCGTACCGAGTGAACTACAAGCTCGGCACATTGACAGACGAATGCGTGTTTAAGCAAGTCAACTTCAAGATGATTCGTGACGACGCGAGTTCGACGGATGCGGCAAACAAAGACAGCGCGAACCAGTCGACGTCTGTGGCAACCGATGGAAGCTACGTCTACACGTGGAGTGTCGCTGAAGGCTTGAGCAAGATCGGAACGGGACAGAACTTCACAGTGGCTGGGCGGATCTACGCAAGTGCACCAGCAGAACAATTCCTGCGCGTGCTGCGTGAGCCGAGGACGTTCCACGCGGGCTTCTACGGCAGTGGCCAAGATGCGACGGCGCTGGTTCAAGCCTTTGTGGAGGCTGGCCCGACAACGGACGAGCCGCTGAAAACTGTTCGTGATTTCATCGGTGTTGGAGACACTTCTCAGTCCGGTCGCCTATACGTTCGAGTGATTCGAGATGACAAGGAAACTGCCCACGTATTCGAAGACAGCGAGGAATTGCGAGTATTCTCATCGCCGGAAGACTCTGCGAACACTGTCCAAGTGCAGTTTGCGTTCTATGGCAGCTTTATCGTCATTTCAGACGACGCGTTGGAACAACTCCAATCGGGTTCCTGTGAGAACGACCAAGATACGTCAAGCGGAGTTGTTCTGGACTCAAGCCTTTTGGACGAGTTGTTGGCGACGTCTGGTGCAAAGGAGACCGAAGTTACCCAAGAGAAGGAGTTGATTCTACTGTACTCGTCCGCTACGACCTCAAGTGACCTCGTGCTGGAGAAGTTTGCCGTCGGTGAGGTGATCTCTAGCTTTGAAGAGCGAGGAAGCGACGTGTATCATTCCTCTCTCGTACTCGTCGAAGACCTGCTTCTTTTGAGTTTGCTGCATCCCACAAGCGGCGAACCGACCACGACGCCGAACGAGACGCCACGCCATCGCCCACGAAACCTTCTTCGTATTTCCAGCGTCGATTTAAGTCTGCTCGGCGAGGTGGTCGTATCTGCAAGTGGCTCCGACGACCGCTGCGGCGCTCTCAACGTTCTTCGTGCCACGCGTCCCCTCTTCTCGTACATTACCGAAGGAAGACGTCTGTACGAGGTTGAAATGAGTGCTGACCGCTTTCGAGTGCAAGCTTTCCGCGTACCAAAAGATTCCAACGACGCGAGATTCCTCAGATCATTTGACATCAAAATCAAGCAGATTCAGTGTGCGACGTTCGTGAGCTGCTTCCTGAAGATATTGAAGACGGAGTTACGCGTCGGTGACTTGGACTTCGCTCTACCGTCGTTCTACACGAATGGCTCGTACATTTGCATGATGCTGCCAAGTATCACGGCTGTGCTGTCAGATCGCGAGACACACTTGGCGGCGCGAGCGAAGTTCGACTGTTTGCTGGTTGACTGCGAGACAGGCTCTATTCTCTCCGGAGACGAAGCTATCGATTCCGTCGTGCTGAACTCAAGTGCAGAAGGTTCTCGAGATGTCAAGTCTTTTGAGCGCACGCTTCCGGGTGGTCGCTGCTGCTTCGACGCTGCAAATAACACGATTTGGGTCGTCAACGCCAGTCGTGCGACGATGTTCCCGTACAAAAATCCAGGTCGCTGTATTCCTCAAGGTGATGACGAAGGCGAAATCTTGGTGAAGCGGCTTCTCGATGGAGCTAATAGAGGAGGTCAACCGAAGCCGGAAGCTGTTGGCTTGCGGGTGCTCACGTTCTTGGCTAATCATGCAGATGACGGCTTGGTTGAGTCACCCGACAGCTCTTCAAGTAAACCCAAGCACCTGCAGCTATTTGCTGTTGACTCCAGTGCCTCAAGTTTGTCCAACTTGCTCGACGTGGCCGAAGCTATCGCGAGCAAACGCGTCAACAACCTCGCTACAGACTCCGACCTTGAGTCTCTGCGAAGTTGCCTCTGCATTTTGCAGAGCGGTATGCGGGACAAAGTGGATCCATCTCTAACATCATCGAAGGAACCTGGTACATTGGTTTCTCTTCAGCCAAAGCTTGAAGCGCTGCTGAAGAAGCTCATCCATGAAAACGAAAGCGTGCCGGCAACCTCGCAGGATTTGAACGTGCGGGTGATATCCGCAGCTCTGGCACTGAGCGCATCGACGGCTCATCTCGTGGACGCAAACGTCAACGCACAAGTCGAACGAGCCGTGCACTTGGTGCGGAAGTGGCGAAAGGGGGAGCTGTCACAGAGCGAAACCGTGATTACCGTCAGCCTACTCCGCCAATTGTGCAAGACGTTTGAAAGTACAAGCGTCGACGTGGCGTCAATGCACGAAAGTGTCGACGTAGCGGAGCTCTTCAATGCCGTGTGGAACGAACTCATCGACGTCGAAGAAGACCAGCTGAAGATTGCCTTGAAGCCTGCCGACCAAGCTCCAAGCCAAAATGCCAATGACGATCTACTACGCGAACTGATGGGGACGGTGAACTGTTTTGTTCAGGGTGTATTCAGCCGATGCGTTGAAAGCTCGGCCTCATTACGGCTCGCTCTCAAAATCTTCGTCATCGGATGTGGAGGGCTCAACAAGATTGCTGCACTGGCAGTCTCGACGCTCAAACAGGCACAAGGGGTGAAAGCAGTTCATAGTCGAGTTGAGCGCAAAATCCGGCATGGTGTGATTCGACAAGTCGCTCCAACGATGTTCGCAAGCGCGACGATGCTGTTGTGTCAATGGGGAGACATCGCGCAAACGTTCGTCGAGGAAGAAGACAACAATGAGAAAGGTACAACGCCATCGAAGCCTACACGCTTGGAAATGCGACGAGAGCTGGCTTCGAGTCTACCATCCCAAGCGGAAAGTCTTGAGTCGTTGTTCAAGTCACTTCACGAACTCGCTGCTGCCTTGAAAGCGGACGAAAAAATTGTGTCAGTCGCCACTGTGACGCGCACGACCAGAAGTGAAGTGATGGAGACATCGCACGAGTACGAGAACAATCTGGATGTTACGAAAGAACTGCGCATCCCAGGAGCGACCCAGATGACGATCACGTTTGACTCTCAGAGCCGTACTGAGTTCAACTACGATTACGTCACATTTTTCAAGGACAAGTCGCAGACATCGTTCTACGGGGAGCAGTACTATTCTGGTCGAGATTCGGAATTCAACTGGCCTGGTGTGAACGGCCTGCCTCCTCTGGTCATCGACAATGACCACTGCTTCGTGTACTTCCACTCGGACGCGTCAAACACGGATTGGGGCTACAAGTTCACGGCTGTCGGCGAGATCTACGAGAAAGCGACAGTCATGCAGAGACACTGGCTAAGTGCTCTCACAGAAATGGCGTTGAATGTGCTCGACGAGACCGGAAAGCTGTTTGTTGAAGGAACACAACTCGTGCCGATCTCGGAAACGGAGGCTCGGAACGACGGTATCCTTCACAGTGATCTTCTGCGGCATGGTGTCGGTGCAGAGAGTGAGCAGAATGCTGGTGTTCTCAAGCTACTCCGTGACTTTGTTGTGCCTCCTGAAGGATCTGCTGCCGTAAGAGTACTCCGTGCGATGGAGGAAGAAAGCGGCCACGGTTGGCTTCGGCCAAAGTCTTCGCTGTTCGGTGCTGAAACAGGCGCGACATCGAGGAACCCAATCAATACGGCTATCCGGGCAGCCACTGCTGCAATTCTCCATCACAACATGTGGGGAATGGATGCGTACGCTCTCGCACAAAACCTGCGAACGGACGTGTCCGAGCAACTGCTGCGCGGCTGGAAAAATGCGCAAAAGATGCGGGATTGGTTCCATCTCGGCGACGCGGCTGCTGAAGCTGCGAACAACGGGTCCGAGTCACCAAGTCGTCGAAGCTCTCGTCAACTGTTATTGAGGAGACAGCCTTCGGCGTACAAGGGCATGAGTGACGAAGCGCTGCAGCAATTGAGCAAGAATGTCGTCGAGCGAGCGGTGTTTCTGCTTGAGATGACACCCATGTCTTTCTCGTACGTGAGTGGGGCGAAGCGCCGGTGGAATTTCCTGGCTAGGTACGGCTCGGCGCTCGGTGTTGGCAACTCATTGAGCAGATCGTCGTCCGACTCGACGTTGGGGAAGTGGTACAACCTTCTCGACGAGCTTCAAGAAGCCACAGAGCTCCGCAGCTTACTCACTTACCGAAGGAGCTCGAGTGAGCGCCGCAAGAGGAGACAGTTGAAGTCTATGACGGAACAAGTGCTGGAGTTCATTCAGAGCGATATCGACGTGTCGGAGCTACGGGAGCTGATACAAATCCGCAATGAACGTGCAAAATATCGCGCCAGCGGATTTCAGCTTTACTCGAGAATGTTTCAAGCGAGCTTTGCGAGTGTCCGGCTGAGATCGACTCTGATCGATTCGTGCTCAGCTTCGCTTCGTCAGCTGGCCTTGCTGGCTGCCCAAACCGTTGCTCTGGTAACACTGCCGTCCACCACCACTGTTGATGCGCTGCCGACTCCAATGCTTCACTTTGGAACGCTGCTGTCTGGGTGTGATGGTCAACTGAGGAAAGAAGTGAACGGCGCGTTCGGCGTGTGCTTGTCCCAGCTCTCTCGGGATCTTGCTTCCCTCCTCGGGAGCGACAACGCTACGCTTGAGACGGAGTATACGGTCTCCATGATCAAGGCAATTTGCATCGACTACGACATCGACGACATGTATCTCCTTCAGGAGAGCAACATTCTCCCACTGTTGCTGCGGCTGCTTGCAAGTGACGCCAGTCGTGTGCGGCGTTCAGCTCAAGTGCTATTGAATGTCTTTCTTTCGCGACTGGTGGAAGCCGGAGGCAGCGATGATCAAGATGCGAGTGAAGCTTCATTGTTTCAGAAGCAGTTGTTTGCGACTGTCGGGCTGCAGTTGGAAGGTGTCACGTCACTGCTTCGCGACTTGGCAGCTGCGAGCTCTCAGGGAGGCAACTGCGGATCGATGTGGCGGTATCGGGAGCAAAATCTGGCGAGAACTTGCTCGAGCTTGACGGTGCCGGTGTCCAAAGATTGCGATTTGAAGTGGAATCACTCCATCATGCTCTGGATGTACGTGTCTTCGAGTCTCTCGTCGTACGCACTCAAATTTGGCGATGAAGTTCGACGTGGACCATCGTGGGGTGATTCAAATGAGAGCGCTGAGAATGCCTGTGACTTGGGCGTCGTTACTGCGATCACGAGCCCAACGACAGTTCGAGTCAAGTGGACTGTGTCGACGGAAGAATGCGAGCACGCATTTGACCCGAAAGAAGGCAAGTTGGACGTGATCCTCGCGCGTGAGAGCGTCGGGGGCGTTGTCTTCAGCAAGGGCACGCGAAACCTCGCAAAAGATAGCGCACTGGCAGCTCCATGGAGCCATTTCGGGCTGTTCCTGAATGACCGCAGACAGCTCAGCTACAAGATCTCGTGTGGTTACGACAAAGAGTGCGTCTACGAAACGAACTACGAGTTGGACGCAAACGACTGGGCACATGTGGCGATCATCCAGAACGAAGAGGTGCTCAAGTTCTACGTCAACGGACTCTTGGTCACTCAACATCTCCTCGATCCGTTCCTGATACTGCGGAAGTCGTTCAGCGCATCCGAGTCCAAAATCACGGAATCAGCGCATCCGGTCACTGAATCGTTTGACCAGTATTGGCCGATCCACATTCCTGGGGCATCGAAGATTCGAGTGACTTTCGATCCGCTGTCCGAGATTGAACAATCGTCAGGCTTCGTTCGCTTCTACAAGAATGCGCGGTGCAATGAGATTTGGGGTGAAGACAAGTACACTGGTCGCTACCACGATCCGGAACGCAACTTTCCTGGTGCCCTCAGCAATCGTCATCGCAGTCGTCGCAGCGTGGTGGCAGCGGCATCCTCGCAAGGCTCCCTTGAAATCCCGAGCGATCGCTTTCTCGTGTACTTCAGTCATAGTGGTGAGTCTTCGACATGGGGGTTCCGTCTGCTGGCAACTCCGGAGTTTGCGAGCTCATCGTCGAGTGGTGGATCAATGGAGCAGCCGTCGTTGAATGCCCATCCGTTCTTTATCGGCGAACCACCGGGCCGCATCCTCGATGCTCCAGCGGCAAAATGCTGGCTGTATCAACCAGAAATGCTGAACGTTGCTATGGCAGAAGATGAGATCGTGGAAGCCATGCAATCGTCGTGCCCCAGCGCACCGCCGCAAGAATTGCCTCTCGACCGCGCACTCCATGTCATTGGTCTGCTTCATACCTGCTCAGAGACCTCCTTGGGGAGAGAGCTGATCGCCACACCGGAGAATGCCGGGGACTTGATTACGATCGCATTCGACGAGCTCGCTCCTGTGGAAGTGAGATGCGCGGGAGTGATCGTGCTTCGGCAGCTTTGCAGTTCGCTGTCAGCCGAATTCATCGACGAGCAACTACATCGCACCAAGTCGATGGAAGTCGAGCCTGGACATGGATTCGCTGAGTTTGTATTCAGTGCGCTGGTTCGAGCTATTGATGTCTGGGGTAACTACGCGGAAAATCGGCTACCACAAGTACAGACCGAAGAGTCGACGGACACGTTCGAAGAGAACGAGTCGATGCCTCCCTGTCCAATGGAGTTCCAGATCTCAGCAACCGAATCAATTGCCTTGGCCACCGCGTACGCATCGCTTGTGCGACGCCTCGCTGCAAGCGAAGCATTCCAAGGTGCAATATGTCAGTTGATCGAGAGTTCGCTGGGGCGGTGGCATGAGCTGCAGAACGACAAAGAGTGGACAAGTGTTGCAGCTCAAATCATTGCCGTGCTTTCTCTCCTCGGTGGCAGTTACTCAAGTGTCTCTGTGGGCGGACGCGTCAAATGCTGCGCAAATATCGACGGCAAGGAGACTATCGAGACCGGCTATCTGCTTCGCTATCAGCAGAACTGCGGACTACGGACGGCACGTATTCTCTTCGACTGTGATCCTGCAAACCCGGTCGACGTGCCTGTGAGTGACGTCGCGTTTGCGAAGGACGAAGACGATACTGAGGTGGCCGACTTCGTGCAAGCAGTGACAGCAAAGCTGACTCCGCGCTCGTTGGAGCGGCTGTTCCATCCACTGCTGACCAAACTCAAGGTTGATATCCCTCTGGAATATGTATCGTTCAAGCCCAAGGTCGCACGCAAGGAGAACGTTGAAGTACTCGAAAGTGAGCACCCATACGTTGCAGGGGAAGATGTGACCTACCCGCTTCGATTCCGTGGCGCAGACGAGATGGTCATTTACTTCGACGAGCTTTCCAGCACAGGCGGCCAGAACGACTACGTCTCGTTCATGAAGCGCAGTGATGACAATCGCCAAATGAGTCGCCCAGAATCAAACAACGGCAAGGCATACTGGGGAGAAGAGAGGTACTACGGTGAGAGTTTCCCAGGTGTACGAGGTGCTCCCCCGCTTCGCATACCTGCCTCATCTGTTGACGTGCATTTCCACACGGAATCGACGTCGATGGACAGCGGGGTGCCAACGAGCGAATGGGGGTTCAAGCTCACTGCCCACGCGTACGAAGAGACGCTCACTCAACCGCCAGAAGTCCCGCCAACCTTCTTTGTCAATGCGATGAACGACATCCGTGCCAGGGCGATCAAGTCGCTACATACTTGCGTGCAGGTGTTGTCATCCAGCATTTCTTCGGATTCCGACGAGTCGTTTGAGCCGCTGGCGTCTCTCATGCCGTACTTGGCAAGCATTGCAAACTCTCCGGATGATGGACGGCCCACGCAGTGTTCGCCGAGAACCCAGACTTTCGAGTCGAAGCATCCGTACGCAAACTCGGTGAAGGAATGCATGGCGATTACGTTCAGTGGAGCAGCTCGGCTTGTGATCACCTTTGACCCACGAAGTCGAACCGAGCAGACCAGTGACTACGTCTGTTTCTTCAAGGACAAGTCGCTCACCGATCGATGGGGTGAGTACCAGTATTCAGGCGTGGATGAAACCGGAAATTGGCCTGGGTTCCTCGATCGACCTCCTCTCGTCATTCCGTCGGATTCGTTCACGCTGCTTTGGACGACCGATGCCTCGAATGTTGACTGGGGTTGGCGGTTCACGGTCTCCGCTGAGTATCCTGTCATCACACCGCTCGCGTTAGGACTCCATCAACTGGACAAGCAAGCCCACGATATGTGGGAAATCTTTTACGAAGGAATTGGACCGCAACGCATCCCATTTGCAGAAGAGTACGGAGGCTTCGAGAAGGTCTCAAGTGCAGATGAGCTGCAGGAACTGAGAATGCGAAACGACCCGACTCGATCTCTCCTCTTTTCGAAGTGGCGCGAAGACAGTGAAAGTCACGTATCGCCCATGGGCAAGAAGTTTCGAGTACTTGACGCCGATGGTATTGACATGTATCAGTCGCCAAACATGTCGGCGTCAGTACTCGCCCATCTCAAGTTTGGTGACGAATTGAGAGTCGTAGAAGAGAAGAAGTCGTGGTTGAAGGCCCGATTGGCGGATGAAGCAGGTGCGATCGAGAATTTTGGCTGGGTAAAGCAACGCAGCGGAGACAAGGTTCACGTTGTCAACATCGAGACTGCAGTGCGGAATGAAGACGTGTTGGTGCTTGGGATTGATGACAGACACGTCGACCAACTTCACAACAGCAATAGCTCCCTCAATCTCGATGACGACAATGATGAGCACGACGTGCTAGTCAACTTCGTGTCTCAGTACTCCTATGAAGTGCTGAAGGGGCAGTCAGTACGTTACCAGAGTTTGGCGTACGATACGCACCGTGCGTTAGCGATCAAGTACGCGAGAGCTACGCTTGGCATGATCCTGGGCCGCTCGGCTAAGAAACCGACGCCAATGGAGGTGTCCGTGACGTCGGCCATTCCGGTGCAAGTTCGAGATTTCGGGTCCGCGAACGAGCTGCTTTTGTTCCTGTCAAACATTTCCTCCGATCAAGACCACTCGCTTCAAGAAGCGCAGTGGGAAGAGAGCGTGAAGAGTTTGTTGGTCGGTTCTAGTGCCCGTGGTGATTCGAGTGTTCGCGAGCTGATCGATCGATGTGTGGAGGTGCTGGAGTCGAGTGGGGACCTACTGCCGAAAGGACGAGGTGCCATGCGCATGCTCGAGAGCCGACATCCGTATCTTGACGACGTCGATCAGTATTGGCAGCTTGCGGTGCCAGGCGCAAAGAAGATTCTCGTCTACTTTGACCCTCGGTCCAAGTCGGAGACTGGATGCGACTGGGTGTGCTTCTACAAGAATGGGTCGGACCGTGGAGAATTCTTCGGTGAGACCCAGTACAGCGGACGCAATGGGACGGAGAATTGGCCCGGATGCGGTGGACGGCTCCCGCTGGTGGTTGACGCGGACAGCTTCGAGGTCCACTTCCACTCGGACGCCAACCAAAACGACTGGGGTTTCAAGCTCTATGCTGTCGGTGTTTTCGACGAGGACGACATTGATGACGGCCCAGGTCTTGACCAAAACAAGCTGGGTGCCCTTGTCGAGCTCATGCGCTTGTGCCTTCGTGTGCTGCTCGTTGCTGCAAAGGCGTGCATCACCTCATCGTCGGCGTCTGTTCCAGAGCTTGGCGTTCTTCGGTCATCGGTGTTCTCTGCTCGCGTTGTGCAAGCTCTGGCCGTCGGTCTGAACGACCATCCGCAGCAAGTGCGGCCCCTTTCGCTTCAGCTTCTACAGACGCTGATGCAGGACACCCAGTTCACGCACTCAGTTCCGTCAAGCTTGGTCGAAGAACTTCGCAATTTGTTGGCGACGAAGATTCGCGCGCAGTTTGTGGCAGAAGAGAGGCTCGAGACCAAGTCGGAGTACTTACAAATGCTGGTGGAATGCGCGCTGTTCGTTGATCTCGCGATTGACTCGGCGTGCTTCCGTCCTCACTATCGAACAGAGGGGAGTGACAGCGCGGCGCTGCTCTCCTTCTCGAGCTCCAAAGCGGAAACTAGCAAGGCTGAGCGTGCGATATGTGAGTGGTCCACTCAAATTGACGTGAGTAAGCGCGAGAGCAGAAGTATTCATCTCCAGTTCCATCTGAGATCCGTCTCGGCAGCGCTTCAGATCAACTTCAGCATCATGCGCGAAGGTGTTGAACGAGAGAATCTTCTTCGATGGAACAGCGACGGCAAGATCACGGTCTCACCGCTTTTTGGAAGTCAAGGATCACCTGCAACTATCCCCGATGCGGCTCTACGATCTGGAGACATCATCTCCATCCACGTCGATCTCGACAATCTCGTGGTCGTGCTTCGCAAGAATGCTGTTTGCGTTCATGCAACTGTGAGTGGTGGGACGGATGGCGGAGGTTTGCGAAGGATCCGAGCCCTCGAGCTTTGTGTCTCTACAAGCTCAGCCAGTGACCAAGTTGCCATGCGGCACTTGCCTTACTCACCGCTTGCGTCGCTTCCTCATGTGATCTCACCGAATTGGTACAACAAGGTGTGTGATGCAATGGGAATGCTGCTCGACTTCAAAGAACAACGTATCGCTTCCGTTGTCGAATGCGAGAGTGAGCATCCACTAGCAGTCTCTACCAAGGCAAGCGTATCTCACGAGCCGGAACGCATCAGCATCGATGATGCCGTTGCTCTTGAGGTTCGCTTCGATCGACGCACTGCCTTGCACAAGCGGCATCGCCTCCGCTTCTCCGGTTCCGAAGAGTTCAAGACAGAGCTGTTGGGTATCTGTGGATCCAACTGTGATGAAGAGTATCCAGCTCTCTTCCTCGTGGATCCGCTCAAGCGCACAGGTAATCTGAAACCAGGAGATCGAATCATACGCTCAAGTGATTGGTGCTACGCAGACGAAGATGGAGGGCGAGGGTGTGTTGGTGTCGTCGAAGAGATCGTGTCGTGGAACGGAAGAAGCGGATGCGGCGTTCGTGTACGGTGGGAAAGCTCGACGGATCCAGAAGACGAAGGGAGCACTGGTGTGTATCGTTACGGATACGATGGATGCTTCGACGTCCAACTCGTCCACCAGCCGCACTTGTGGGACGCGCCGCTTGTCATCCCAGGAAACACTCTTGAGTATGCGCTGGATTGTGTTGAAGAGGATACGTCGAACGGCAAGCAGCCCCTTCACATCGGAGATGACCAAGACTTTCAAGGCACACTGCGAATTGACTCAACGAGTGCGTCGACCCTTTCGCTGGATGTGCGCAAGACCAAGCTGATGCTCGGAGATGACTGCACGATTGAGTGTTGGTTCTGCCTATCGGCGTTGACGATCGAGAGCCAGGTTCTCTTCGAGATTGCGACGCTGGATCCTTCACATTCTATCCTCGTCTGCGCAGCTGCAGAAGGAGCAATCTTCGTCCAAGCTCGAACGGCTGAGGATCTCGTCGGGGTTTCCGTCAGTGATCAAACTCGCTCCTCGTCTACCTCAGAAGTCACAGTCGTCGAGCGTCAGTGGTTCCACCTGGGTGTCGTGTTCTCGTCGTCGAGGTTGCACGTCTACGTCAACGGAGAGCGCACGCAGATGGTGTCGCTGGACCAGAAGCTCATCCATCGCAGTCTCTACGTCGATTCTCTCGTCGTTGGTGGTCGCCCAGGCTTCATGCCATCGGCGTCTGGACTCGTGCAAGCTCGTGGTCACGTGTGTGATGTTCAAGTCTGGGATGTCGCTCTCCATAGTGAACAGATCCACAGCCACGCCCATGGAATTGATGGTGCGAGTCCTCGGGACTCAATTGGATGGCAGAGCCCTGCCTCATCAATGCCACAGGCGCCACGAAAGCTCTCGCGACAAACGCAACTATCTCAGTTGTTGCCGCCTCCATCACCACCGCGGTCTCCACGATCACCATCTCGTGGGATGAACATTCCACCGCACCAGAAGAAGTGGATCATGGTCAACCGTACGGGTCGAGAGCTCGCGACAGTGAGAGCCAACTGTGCCATCGACCGCGATTGTCTCCCAAGCACGACGAGCCAACCGCTAGTCGTGTGCTTTGAAGCCCACGTGTTGTCGACGGGGCGATTGAGTGTCGGATGGGTCGACGTAGACTCCTTGCCGTTGGCACGTGAGCAGTTACTCGGTGAGTACAGTGGCTCTATTGGCATCGAGCTTCCACGACGTCGCGCGCTCTTCAACGGCGATGCGATCGATCTGGAGAATCCATCCGCAGCATTCGAGGGGCTAAGGAGTCCACGCCGTCGAAGTAGCAGCGGCAGCTCAGCTGGAACGGGGTTTGCCGATGTATTCAGTCGCGAAGGCGACGTCATCGGCTGTGCGTTTGCTCCCGCGACAAACGATTTCAGTTTCTACCTGAACGGCGATCTACTGCTGGAGATGCGGCTCGGTCCAGTCGAGACTTCAGTCGAAGAGGACGCGCCAGCGTCTCAAGAAGAAGTGCAGGAGAATTTCGAGTCTTTAGTCGATGAGATGCTGACTCTGGGCTTTTCAAGGGAGGCGTCGGAGGATGCTCTGGAAGCGTCAGCAGGAAGCACACCCATCCGCACAGTCCAGCGAGCGATTGACTGGCTAATCGACGAAAGCACAGTTTCTCAGCGAGACTCTGCGGCGCTGTCGAGCCCTCGACGGTTGTCGGCAAACTCGCCGTTTGCATCACCGCGCCGTCGCCTTTCTTCCAACTCGATTGCCATGACGCAGTTGCGAAGAGTGGTATCGGCTGAGGACGGCACAAGACGTCAAGCATGCTTCGTGCCAGCAGCAACACTCGGTGCACAGGGAGCTCAAGGCATCGCGTGGAATTTGGGCCAACGTCCGTTCAAGTACGCACCAAGCTCCAAGGGTGTCGTGTTGTCGGCGATGCAAGCGGCAAACTGCACTGACAAAGATGGCGAGCGCGTCCATTTTGAAGTCTTTGATCACAGCGACAAGAAGTGGGAACGTGCCGCGTATCGCCATCGTCTTCAAGACCTCGTGCCGATTCTCCTCGCGCGATGGAAGCTTGATGAAGGATCCGGAACGACGGTGTACGATTCCAGTGGACGAGACCAAGTGGGCACGATCCAGGTACCTGACCAGACGACCAACAGTAGCTCGAGCAGCGCACCATTGTCACCTCGCTCGAGAAGACCCGTCGCCACAGCGTCTTGGTGGGACTCCACCTGCCTGCCTCCAGTTGCTGTCACTCGCGGCTCGGAGGCAGAGGTGTTCGGCGAGTCTGGTGGTTCAGCGTCAGTGACAGCAGCGGCGGATTTAACAGTGTGGGGATACCGATTCTACGTGGTCCCGCATTTCTCCGAGGTGTCAATCGGCCGAAGACGATTCCAAACTCAGGCGCATCGCTTCATCATCGACGGACCAGCGACGGAGCTGCGCCATGACCAGCAAGTCGTCAAGTACGTGAACAAGGTCGCAGTGGGCAAGCAGCTCAATGTGTCTCAGGTGTTACGTGCCTCGTGGAGTGAGTTGGCACCACCAGAGAGCGAGCTCGTCAAGTGGCCCGTGC